>PJRA01000473.1:81486-95803 GCA_016987375.1 Brachionus koreanus | reverse complement strand
AAAAAAAAAAGGGGAGCAAAGCATCGCATTTTCTCGCAGCTAACAAAATGAGAAGCAAGTCTTCCTTTTTGTCAGTTTAGTTAAACTAAACTTGACGATAGAATATTTACCACTATTATTATTATTATTATCAAAGTTACAAAAAATCTATACTGAAAAAACATATATTTGTTAGTTTACTTTGGACAGCAACAATCAAAGCTTTATTTTTTTTATTGTAAAAAAGTCAAGAAACAAGTTAATTAAAGCTTTGAATAGCGATTAAAACCACTTTTATTTTTCAAATATTGATTAAATATTTTTGACGTTGGATTAACTACTGTGGCACTTGTTAAAGTGTTCCTTGAAAGAGGAATGGAATGGAGACGCGTTTTTAAAAAAAAACTTTTCTCATTCCAATTCCATTTCCATTCCGGTGCGCTTATACATTTTTTTTAAAACTTTTTTATTTATTTTGAAATTTTAAAATTTTTTATTTTATTTTTTAAATTAATAATTTTTATCGATTTTTAAACAATAAAATAATTTAGATAAAAATAAAATAGCCTCAAATTACAATCTCATCCCATTCAGCTACAGATCAAACCCAAAAAGCTTGGCAAAGCAAAACTGTTTTGATCAAATTTTATTTTTCAAAAATTATAAAAGCATTAAAATTATAAATTTTAAATGCGCAATCAAATTTCATTGCAGATTTTTGAATTTTTGTAGCATTTCCAAGCTTTATTTCCGAACAATTGAAAAAGATTGTAATTTATAAAAATGCATTGAATTTAATTGCGCACATAAAATGTATTTATTCTTTTTTGAAAAATTAAATTTGATTATAAAATTTGATGTTTAACTTTTTAACAATACGATATATTTGATGAAATATGATGATGAATTGTACAAGACCATTTAAAAATTATTTGGATAAAATCTAATTGTCTTAATTTAAAAAAAATTTAATTGAAACTTATTAATTAATTTAATTGATATTTTAGGAGTTTGTATGTTGGGCTTTAAGTTTATATAATAAATGCTTTGATTATAATAAAAAAAAAAAGTTTAAAAGTAAATAAAATTTTATATTTTTTTAATCAGAAGACAAATTTTTTTGCATCAAAAAAAATTTATTTAAAATATTATTCAATCATTGAAACAAATTTAGAAAATTTAATCATTTTTTCTCATAACATTTTTTTTAACATTTACTTGATTGTTTGTTAATCTCAGCAGCAATTAAATCCAAAATAGAATCGGAAATTTTCTTATTCAAATAGTCGCGATTAGTCAGCATTAAATAAGCTTCTTCATCGTGCATGGCAAGCAATCGATTTCTGATTTTTTCCGAATATTTGGGAAAATCTTGCTCTATTTGTGAACAAAGCGACAAATTTAGCAAAATTTTCTCCTCAGTCCAAGCCTCCATTTTCTATTTGGAACCTTATTTTTCTCCCAATCTCTTATATACCCAAACTCATTCAAGCTTAAACTATTCTTGTTATTTTGATTTTAAAAAAATGCGATTTTAATTTAGTCTTATGGCAACTAATTTGTAGCCACGGAAATAAATCTATGAATAATTTTATTTTTATTTGTTTTCTCAATTTAAATTAATTGATTTGAAATGAACTTTTTTGAAAATATTTGCGAACCAAAACTGCGGCGACTACTCAACTCGCCTGATTTGAATGAACCAAATCGTGCTTTAAAGGTAGAAAAATATCTGAAAAATTCAAAAAAGCTAAAAGACCTAAAAAGAAAGGACTATAATGACAGCTTTGATAGTTTTATTAGTACTCTTGTGCGTGACAATGTTTTTACTCCGAATAGAGCTGTTTCTTTGATTAAAATTTTGCACAAGATACTTGATTACAAGGAAACTAGTTTGGCAATTGAGGAGACGGTCAAATTGCCTATGGATAACTTGGTATGCTTGGAAATTTTGACTTCTCTCATTGATGAAAAGGCCGAGGACTGGTGGCTCATAGGCTTAAAAAAGCATTCTGATCTGGACACTGATCGTGTTCAAACTCTCACAATATATGCCTTACAGTATCTGGTCAAAAACTATCAATTCCTAGCTAATCTTCTTTTTTCAAAATTTAAAATTTTTCAAAATTTTGGCACAATTGCTTTTTATTTGACTGATTTAATTTACAAATTTTTTTCAAATGATTTCTTCAAGACTTTTTTCTACTCTTTCAACTCCAATTATAAGAATTATGGTGTCGAAGATAATCCAACTGAGCAAAAAATTAACATACATTTATTTTACAAAGTTTTCAGTAAATTTGATTAAAATTTTTGTATAATAATTTTTCAAACTAAAAAAAAAAATTGTTTAAGTATGCGTATTTGTTGACTTTTTGGAATTGTTCTATCAGCGTATTAACAAAGAGGCGATGAAAAATTTCTTGAAAAAATATCAAGCTTATGCAGACAAAGGCGAAAATTTGACAAGAGAAAAGTATTTTTATGATACATCGAATATTTTGAATCTTAAAAAGCTGGTTTTCTCGAACATGAAAAAGATAATGGTTAAAAATTACAGCAATTGGGTCGATCTTAGATTTAAAGTTGACAATTATTTTGATCAGAATGTGGTCACCAGTCACATTGAAGGAATTAAGCTTATCAAACTTGATATTAAAAATGATTCAGTTGAATAAATAAAATCTGAAAATAATTTTCTTCTTTAATGCGTTTCTATGCAAGAGCAATTTTGCTTTTATATTATGGTATTTGCACTAAATTATTAAAAAAATTTTAATTTTTATTTGAAATCATTTAAACTATTTCTTTTAAATTTTTTTCTTATTTCATATTTGAAGATAATTATTGTTAAGAATAATTAAAAAATGTGCTTATTATAATTTTAAAGTTAAATAAAATAAAATTTTAAAAAAATATTTAAATAGATATAATGAAAATCGAGAGTAATAGGATAATTTTACAATGTTTTTTAAGATAAGATTTCATTTATTCTAATTGAATTAATTTATTTTCCAAATGGAACAATGTTTAAAAGAGATGGTCAATAAGTAAAAGTCAAAACTTAAATACATCGATTCAAAATAAGAATGAGGATCAATCAATTCGATAGCCAGTACAGATTCCAAACGTTATTTGAAATCTACAAAATCTAAAGAAAAACAAGATCTTCTACAAATTTTCTAAATCTAAATTAAAAATAATTAATCTTTATTTACATAAATTTATTTTCTTTTGCTGCTAAATTTTGTGAATGCGATATTAGATAGAAAGAGCAACAAAGTTACTTAAAAATTTGATCCACATGCAGTCTGCTGTAGCTCTTATTTTTTTTTATTTTTATTATTACTTACCCCATTCACTATTATTTTAAAAAAAAGTCATGTTTTTTTTTTCATGCGGCTCAAAGGACAACATACTGTTTGTAATTAAACTGACTGTGTATTAAACTAGCAATGATCAAAATAAGACAATCAAAATAACATAATGAAAAAAAAAATTTGAATGCTTCAAAATGACATAAATCAATTTAAAATGATCAAAATAACATAACAGTAAAATAGCAAACAAAATTTATTATTTTTACACATTTTCAGGTATCTTAAACAACCACCCTTTAATTTATCATTTAGTGGATTCACTTTGAAACGAACAAAATAAAATGAAAAACAATTTATAAGTATTAAGAACTGGGAAATTCAAAGTGTGTTAAAATTGAAAAAATTCTATCATGAAAATTTTGGCAAGTAATGATCGAAATAAGAAATTGGAGACGATTAAAGAATTAAGTTAATTATAAACAAAAAAATAATTGATTAATTGACAAATTATTCCTCTTTTTTTTTTAATAAAGCTATTATGATTATGTCATTAAGAACATATTTTTTTTGAACTTGTCATTTTAAGTATTCTATTATGATATTGTGTCATTATGAGCCTTTTTACTTTAAACACTGTTATTTTGATAATTTACCATTAAACTTATGGTTGAATTTCAGGTGAACGAAATTTAGTTGTTTGAACTTTTCATACGATTACCAATTTTCAGAAGTAATGATTGTATCAGGTTCAGCATGGTCATATATTATACCTTATGACCAGTTGTTTAAACTTGTTAAAAATTAAGTTTGTTATTCTTGGGATATTTAATATGGCAAAAAAAATTCTCCAGCTACATCATTTTCCAGTAGAACGCTATTTTTCAAGACTATTATTGTTATTATTTTCTTTATTGTTTGTTTAGGCTAGAAGTGGCCATTTATTAATAAAGTATTATTATTTAATTTATTTCTTTATTATTATTTTTTGTGTTATAACCGCGAACCACCAGATCCCAACAGATCCGGAATAAGACACATTTATTTAAGGTTTATAACATAATATTGAGTTTATTCATGCATTTAGCCTTTATTTCTTTTATTTGTTTATCAAAGCAAAGATTTTCATCAAAGAACATTCCCAGAAATTTATTGTTCTTAGAATAGGGAATAGATTTGTTCTTTTTTCAAAAGTCATGTAACATAACTTTTCAACAAAGACTTTCATTTTCCATTTAAAAAGCCATTGTTCAACTTCTTTTGAGTATTTATTATTCAAGTTTTCGAGATTATTAGCAATTTGTTTTATTTGTTTATTTAAAAAATAATTTAGGCGAAGCCTTTGCAGGTTGGAATGGAGACTTAGTACTTCCTTTCAGCCACATGATTAATTTTTGGTGTCGCACAATGTTGCAAAATTACAAAAAAGTTTATTTAGACTGAGTTTAGCTTTTAAATTTTTTAAATGTTAGAAAATAGATTCACAATTTACAATAATTTGTTTTCATTTAATGAAAATGCTAAATAGAGATGGACTAATTACGGCTCCCTTTGAGACCCTAGCTTCATATTTGCTTCAAACTTTTTCTTTCTTTTTGACTATTTAAATATTTTATTAAAACCACAAAATGGCACCTAGGTATAAATTAGTAAAAATGTGTAAATATGAACATTTAAATTGATTTAATTAATGTACTTATTTTTATATTCTTTTTTTTAATGCCTATGAGGCTGAAATAATTTAAACAAATAAATATTTGACACAAAGAATATTATCTTTTGATTCAATTGTTTAATTCATCTCATTTTTTTATATAAAAAAAAAAACAAAAAATTAGTTATATAAAAGACTTGAGCTATTTTCGTAATTAACCAAAGTTGTTCAGTTAAATTTTTCTAATTATTCAATTATAACAAATAAAGTTTATAATATAATGGAAATTATTATATATATATACAAATAGATTAGTAAAAATTTAATTTACTTGTAAAATTTAACTTATTTATTATTCATTTTTTTTTCAATTTTATTTCTTTTATATTAGTAAACATGACCCTGAAGGGGCGAAAGCCCATAGGTTTTAACAAAAAAAAAAAATGTTAACCTAACTAAAAATTAATTATTGTTTTTCTACTGACAATTTTTTTAAATTGTGAACATTTTAATTTTATGCTTAGCAAGAAGCGTTTATATTTGTATAAAAAAGAATAATAAAAAATCAGACAAAAAGACGCGTCTTGAGTAAGCACACAATGCAAATTTTATTTGAAAAAAAAATTGCATTAGTGGCAAATTTGATCATAGGCTTAGGAAAATTGCACGTGTTGCTAATAGTAAATACTTGCATGCATTCACGAGCACATTATGGCCACCATATTGCAAAATAAATTTATTTCTCTATAAATACTCGGCATGAATCTCTTTTTAAAGATCACAAAATAATTTTTTTTTCGTCGAAAAAAAAATACATGAGGAGTTTTTCTTATTAAAAAAAAAATAAAAAAAAACCCAAAAAAAATTTAAAAAAAAGCGGAAAAAATTCAAAAAAAAAATTCGTAAAATTTCAAAAACAAAAACTACACCAAAGTCTATTGTTAATAATTGACAAATTTTGAACGAAAAATGGCCAATCCAGCACAACCAAACTATCCATTAGCAAGCTTGTACGTAGGCGACTTGGACGCAGACATAACCGAAGCGCAGTTATACGAACGATTTTCGGCCGCCGGCCAAGTTCTATCGATTCGAGTGTGCCGCGACCAGATCACCAAACAGTCGCTCGGCTACGCCTATGTTAACTTTCACCAGCCAGCAGACGCGGAGCGCGCCCTCGACACCATGAACTTCGACAACTTGTCCGGCCGACCCATGAGAATAATGTGGTCGCAGCGCGACCCCGCTCTCCGCAAGTCCGGAGTCGGAAACGTGTTCATCAAGAACCTGGACAAGTCCATCGACAACAAGGCTCTTTACGACACCTTCTCAACTTTCGGCAATATTCTATCGTGCAAAATTATGATTGACGAGAACGGCGGCTCCAAGGGCTACGGCTTTGTACACTTTGAGACCAACGAAGCAGCCGAACAGGCCATCAAACAAGTCAACAACATGTTGCTCAATGACAAAAAAGTGTTTGTCGGAAAGTTCATGTCCAAGAGTCAACGGGCCGAGTCCAATTCAATGGTGAACAAAAAGTTCACCAATGTTTATGTGAAAAACTTTGGCGATCAAATGGACGACAATGTGTTCAGACAAATGTTCGAAAAGTATGGCGAAATAACCAGTGCAGTAGTGTCACGTGACCATGAGGGCAAGGCGCGCGGTTTCGGCTTCGTCAACTACAAGGAGCCTGAAGCAGCCGAGAGCGCCGTCTTAGAGCTGCACGACACTGAACTCAATGGCAAGAAGTTGTTTGTCGGCCGATTTCAAAAGAAGGCCGAACGCGTTTCTGTTTTGAGGAAAATGCACGAGGAAAAGAAACAAGAGAGAAACAACAGATACATGGGCATTAATTTGTACATTAAAAATTTGGACGACACCATTGATGACGAAAGACTTAGAAAAGAGTTTTCCAGCTTTGGAACAATAACAAGTGCAAAAGTAAGCTTACATTTGTTTACTCTAACTTCATTCACTTGGCTATTATGGGCAAAATACGGAGCACAGCTAGGATGTATTTTTTAATCAATAATAGCTATATAAAACTACTGAGATTATAATCACAGATCAATCTATTTGATTGCATTTGTTTCATGGCTCAGTTACATGCACCGTTTAATTGGCCTCTATGGGCAAAATACGGAGTTTAAAACGACAAGGATGTATTTTTTTAATCAATAGAGGCCACAATACCACTGAGTTTTTAATCACAAGAAGACCTTGTATGTATCCATGGTCTGGCTTGTTTCATGGCTCAGAAACATTTAATTTTTTTCTAGCGCATTTAAGAACATTGTTAAATTTACTTGAGCTCTATCGCATTTGTAAAAAAAAAAAAAATTTTTTTTGACCATCATAACTAGATAGTCAAATTTATTTAAATAGAGTTTGGAAAAAACCCAGCCATGTTTGAAAGAGACTTATTTTTATAAAAATTTATAACCTTATGTGGTTACAGGTAACATTAATAACCTTCAAATTGAATGTGAAATTGGAAAAAAAAATTTTTAAAAATACAAAAAAATAAATCTGGACAATAATTGCCATTAAATTTTTTACATGAACAATTTTTTTTAAAGGAAAATTTTCCATTAATTAATTCCATTTAAATGGTACCATTTTTACAATTAACTAAGGTGATGTGAACAGGAAGGCCATTTTCCTCATTACTTCAATCACTTGAGCTCTAAGCCTATAAATTCAAACAAGAATAAGATAAAAAAAAAATTTAGTCTTTATTTTTCTTAAATAATATGAATAAATACATTGATCAATGTCCAAAAATAAATTATTCATTCCGCATAAAAATTTAAAAAATGTAATTGAATTAATTTTTTTTACTATTTATATGAATTGGATGCTTTCTTATTTGCCGTCTCGGATCCTTCATCTGCGTTTATCCTCTTTCATATATCCACATTTCATAAATAAAAATTTTTAGTCTTTCATTTAGTGCTGTAATTCGGTGGCAGACCATCCATTTTGAATCATTCCAGTCAAATGTTATTTCATCTAATCTATCAAGTATACTTTGAATTGAACACTTAACACAGTCTTTTCTTTCAAGATCAAAGCTTTCACATTTTTATTTTTTAGATTGCTATTCTCTTATTTACATATATAAACAATTGGACTAGGAAATATATATTTATACTGAATTAACATTATTAAATTATATTTTGTTTACAGTGATCTGTATAAAATTGAATTAATGGCAGTTTTGCAAGTTTTGTTTGCACACTTTTAGTAGCATTACTAATCTTTTGTTACACCAAGCATTTTCTTCATCAAAGCAGTTTCAAACTTTCTCATTTGGTCTAACTCTTTTTTATGTAATGACATGTTTTTTTCAAACCGAGCTAATGTTCTTCAGATCAACAAAAAAATAAAATGGAAAAAAGGTAAAAAAAAGTATTAAATAAAAGATTAAATGGAAATAGAGAGTAGTAGTAGGAGACTAATTTATATGAGATTAACTCTCAAGTTTGTTTCCGAAACAAGGCTTTATACAATGCGCAATTTTAGGAGAGTGTGGTTTTATAGAAGAGCTGATCAATGCTAGAAGAGAAGGAAAGAAATTTTTTTTAAAATATTTCTGTGTATTTTTTAAAATTTTGAATTTTTTTTTTCTTTTTTCTGTTTTGATTTGGCGGGTTTAATTATTTAAAGTAAATTAAGAGTAAACTATTTTTTTTTTTAAACCTATGTTTATTAAAATAAGAGAAATAAAATTAAAAAAAAATAATAAGTTAAATTTTTCAAGTAAATTTAATAAATACATAATTTCAGTTTTTTAATTTTTGAGAATTTAATTTTACTGATAAAGATTTGTCTAAAAGACATGAGAAAATGATAAATAAATAAAATAAATAAATTCTATACATTCATAAACGAGTTGTTGAATCAACTGATTGTGAATTATTGCTTTACTAGTAAACTAAATGGTATTTACAGTATGTTCATTTGATCTAAGGCTTTTGATAAATACCCATTAGGGTAGGTCTAGGTTTGCTGTAAATAGAGAGTAAGAGCATACTGTTTTAGATGAACAAGCATTTCAGTTTAAAATTCAAAGGATCGGTTTCAGTTTAAAGCCTTTTTGTTTATGCTTTCAATCTTTAGATCCGTTATGCGAATAATAAAATTTGTTAAAACGTATGATCAAAAACAAAGTATCTAAATGACACCGATTCTTTGTGTGTCAAACTTTTTTGTTTAAAGCTTGAATTGACTCCAAACAAGTATGTTAGAAAAAATGTTCTTAACAGCGCCAAATATTTATTAATTGAATGTTAAAAATTCTAATGTAAAACTTATTAGGTGATGACCGAAAACGGTCGATCAAAAGGCTTCGGCTTTGTGTGCTTTAGTGCACCGGAAGAAGCCACCAAGGCAGTGACAGACATGAACGGCCGTATAGTCGGCTCAAAACCACTATACGTTGCCTTGGCCCAGCGAAAAGAGGATCGCAAGAACCACTTGGCATCTCAGTACATGCAAAGACTGACAACAACACGGTTGCAGAATCAACAATTGGGACAGGTGTTCCCGCCAGGCGGAGCTTCAAGCATCTATTTGCCAACAATGCAAAACCCGGCCGCTCGCTTCTATCCATCGGCAGGTTTTCCGGCCCAGGTCAGACCCACTCCGCGTTGGAGCGGACAGGCTCGCGCCCAAGTGCCCGGCAACACCTATCAAAACTATCAGATGGTAAATCCAGGTCAGCCACGCGCCAGACTCCCGTTCAACCCGGCCAATGCCGGCATGGTACGACCTTCGAACGGAAATGGTGTACGCATGAACTACAACCAAATGGGCAACATGCGAATGCCAGTAGTCAACGGCTCTCAGCCTGCTCCTGCTCAGGGCCAACCACAAGCCAACCAGATGGCGCAGCGCGGACCTCAAATGACCAAATACAGACCGCAGCAAGTGCCTGGCGCTCCTGCCCAAGCGGCCAATCCTGCTCAGTCGATCAACGTGCCCGGACAAGAGCCTCTGACCAGTGGTATGTTGGCCGCAGCTCAACCACAAGAACAAAAGCAAATGCTGGGCGAGCGTCTCTATCCGCTCATTCACCACATGCATCCCGACTGGGCTGGCAAAATAACTGGCATGCTGCTCGAGATAGACAACGCTGAACTGCTACACATGCTTGAATCGCCCGATTCACTCAGAGCCAAGGTCGACGAAGCTGTCGTTGTGCTCCAAGCGCATCAAGTCAAGCAACAGCAAGCTGCTGCTGCCGCTCAGCGACAAACTGAACAATAAGCAACATCATAAAAAAAATACATTATTAATAATTAATAAAAATTAAATCAAGGCCTTTTTTTTCGGTCTTAATTTGTTAATTGTTAATAATGGATTTAAAAATAAATGAATGCTCCTCGACAAAAATTCAAAAAAAAAAAACAAAAAATTTTCTAATTATAAAAACAAAAAAAAAAAACACAAAAATAATTTTTATTTAATAATAATAAAAATGAAAAAAAATATTTTCTTGCAAACAAAAACAACAACAAAAATGGTTATAATAAATAATAGGTATTTTGTATTAAAAAAATTGCTAATAATAAAAACACATAATTCGCTAAGTAATAAAATTTTCAACCCAATCGATTGAATTTTTGTTTCGATTTCCCATTACTCAAACTAAAATGACCTTAAATTAAACTTTTTAAATTCATTTCAACACCATCATTTTGTGCGATTTTAATGACAAAAATAATAATTTAGTATGGTTTAGCTCAGACTTGTTTTTAAGTCACAAGTCTTAAGTCAAGTCAAGTCAAAGACTTAAAATTTTTTGGAGAAGGTGGCGTAAAGTACGCCTATATGCTGGGTCTTCAGCCTTGCTTCTACCCATGTCATTCTCATTTCGGTGAGCTCTTTCATGATTGTTGACCTCCATGTTACTACTGGTCTTCCTACCTTGCGTCGCCCTTGTGGTGTCCATTGAAGAGCCTTTATTGGTATTCTTTTTTTTTTTCATTCTAAGTATGTGTCCAAGCCTTCGCAATCTTTTGTTCTTAATGAATTGACGAACTTTTTCTTGTGTATAGTTCAGCATATGACAGTGTCTCAGGCCAGTGTATTCCCAGAATCCTTCGCAGGTCTCTAGTATGGAAGGAATTCAGACTTCTTTTATCAGATTCACACATTCCCCAACATTCACTTCCGTACATCAGTGTTTCTTTTACTACAGAATTGTACAGCTTGAGTTTTGTTTCCTTGCTTAAGCGCGTTAAATTCTTTGCTCGTCGGAGACTAGAAAATGTAATCTTTGCTTTAGCAAGTCTTTTCTTAATGTTTCTTTATGCTCCAATTGTTGTACTAATTGTTGTACTAATTATGTAAATTGGTTTACACACTCGACTTGTGAATCATCAATGGTGATAGGGATGTCCAATTTAGTGTTTATGCACATTACTTTTGTTTTGGCTACATTTATTTCGAGTCCAGTTGGTTTAACGTTTTTCACCAAATCTTGTGTTTTCATATGCAACTGTTCTTCTGTACTAGATATTAACACCAGATCATCCGCAAAGTATAAGTCATCAAGTTTGGTTGTTAACCCCTATTGTTTACCCCTCGTAATGACAGTTGTTTTCTTCATTACATAATCAATCAGTATTAGGAATAGTGTCGGAGAGAGAACGCAGACTTTGAAGCTTTCAGAATGCCCTTTTACCAGAATCACACTACACTCGAATTTCTTGTAGAAGATTTTTATCAAGTTAACTATTTTCTGTGGTAAGCCATATGATATTAGTATGGGCCACAGGGTTTCTCTATGTATGCTGTCAAAGGCTTTTTGAAGTCAATGAAGTTAAGATACTAGGACCTGTTCCATTCGATACTTTGCTTTGCTATGATCTTCCTAAGTGCAAATATCTGGTCTATGCATCCTCTCCCTCCTCTAAATCCTGCTAGTTCTTCTCTGAGTGTAACATCCAAAGAGATTCTAATTCTTTCCAGAATTATGCTGCAGAACGCCTTGCTCGCTATTGGTAGCAGTGTTATTCCTCTCCAATTATCACAGATCATTTTGTTGCCTTTCTTTGGAAGTTTGACTATCAGTCTTTTTCACCAGTCCTCTGGTATAATTTCTTTTCGCCATATTCTTCTGAAGAGATCGTGTAGTATTCCTATTGTGATCCTACCATCAACTTTCAACATTTCTGCTGTTATCCCGTCAATACCTGGGGCTTTCCTATTTTTTAGAGCCTTTATAGCAGTTTCTATTTCTTTTTGTCTTGGAACTTCAGTGTCAATATCGAGATCACTGCTAGCTGGTTCTGGTTGTAAATGCTCTTTGGGTTCTGGTCTATTTAGAACCTCTTTAAAGTGCTCAGCCAATCTATGTCCTTGTTCTTTTTCAAGTGTTAAGACACGATCTTCTTTGTCTTTCACTAAATTCTCTGTAAAATACCACATAATGCATTTCTGATATTGTGAAGCATATGTAAGTCTCCCTTTGACTTGGCTTTTTCTGCTTCGCTGGTACACTGGTTTATATAATTTCTTTTGTCCCGCTTTGCTTCTTTTTTCACAAGCTTGTTTTTTATACTATTTGACGCTACTAGTTTCTTCCGAATTCGGTCCGCTTATCTTTTCAAAAATATTGAAATATCTTTTACCCACTTTTATTATTTTTGAAATATTTGAGAACAAATTTTAGGACTAAAATTGACAAAGACTAAGTTATTTACAAATAGAATTGTGAAAAATGAAATGATTTACATCTGGAAGTAACGGAAGTCTTAACAGTCAATCAATTCAAAAACAGATACGATACATCCTCCATTTTTTTATGAAAAGGGTTTAAACATGCGCACCGTATTTCAGAGACATTTTGAAGATTTTTCCACCCTAAGTGGGTTATGAAACCTCCTCCCTCTGCTTGCATGACTAACACACAAAACACTCGGCTATACGGGCTGTCCAAACAATGCGAATCACAATTGTTTTTGAGATGATCAATAAAATTATTTTTTTAAATTTAAATAAAAGTTTATTTTTAGTTTTAATTTTAATTTGAATGAGTTTGATACAACTGTTAAAAAAATCAATTAACAAAATTTATCTACTAATGAAAACAAATTATAATTTTCCTGCTTTTTTCTAAACATCAAACAAATTTTTTATCTTTATTTTTTATTTTATAACTATTTTCATAAAAAAACATTCTAAATTTTGTAGTGCTTAATAGATAATTTATTAATTTAAAAATAAATTTAATTTAAAAAAAAATTAAATATATATATGTATATCTTTATAGCTAGTTTCTGTTATTTAGGAAAAAATCTGTTAACCGTCGGTATCTTGGCCCTCCACATGAACAAATATGTCCACACTTTACATGTAGGCCTCCTCTTAAACAAAACCTATTTATTTGCTCACAATAGCCACCTTTTTTTTTATAATAAAATTAGAATTTAGACTGCTGTAATTCTTGAGTATTACCTTTTCTCCCACAACCAGTGTCATGACATCCGAATTTATTTCTCAAGCAAAGTCCATTTATCTTATGCGATGTTTCCAGAACTATTAATATAAGAATTAAAGTGTAAAAATTTTTCATTTTTTTAAACTATCTAGTAAGGTAAATATTTAAATAACTTAGTCACTTAGATTATTTATAATCATGTTTTGTTCACTTAATTAATTTTTAATCTATAATAAATTTTAAATAACTGTAAACTAATTAGATTTACTCTATTTAAGCTAAGTAAAATAAAAATAAAAACTTCGTCCCGTTCACTTTCTCCATTTGTCACAAAAAAATTTCAAGTCAAGTAAAAAGACTTTTAAACTCAAACCTCAAACCTTAAACAAAACGAACAGTCAACCAAAAAAAACACAGAACCAACATTCAAAACAAGAAGAACAAACAAGAAGAAAAAAAATTTTCATTTTCAACTAAAACTTTATTAAATTTGCCACTACCAGTATTAAATTTTTTTAAAATCAATCTTGTACTTTTTTTTTTCTTTGAGCACATAGATACATCTTCTTTCTCATTTGGGCGAAACAGTGTCAAAATTTCAAATTTTCATTTTAAGTTTTCATATTATAGAATTCAGACTTGTTCAAAATAGCAAGTCATATTAAAGTCTTTTAATAATTTTATAGTCTTTAAATGACTTAACTTGACTAGAATTACTTATGTTAAAATAAAAAGAATCTAACGGGTGATGCATAAGTTAATGGACAAAAATAAAAAGCGAATATCTCAAAAAATAAAAATGATATTTTAATTTTACAAAATTTTAGTCAAATTCTTTCAACTTTAATTTAATGCGGTTAATCAGCTGTTGCTCTGTTGAGGCTTGCCAACCTCCCTCGTATACTTTTTTCA
>PJRA01000473.1:50915-61132 GCA_016987375.1 Brachionus koreanus | reverse complement strand
TAGCTAATTTTTAGTAGTTTATAAATAAATATATATGTGATCCCCTGATCATCTGCATGATCGGGCAAGTTAACTTAACTTTTGTCCATTTACTTATGCATCATCCGTTAATACTGACTTTTTTCGAAAAAAAAAATTTTGAACAACTCTGGTTGCAAAACAAGGCTAAATCTAATTAAGGTACTGTCAAACAAAAATGATGTTTTAATAAAAAAACGTAAGGAAACCTTTATAAATCTTTAGTCGGATCAATCCAGGGTTATTCTTTTTTTCCTTGTTTGAATTCATTTTGAGAAAAAAAAAATCAAAGCAAAATCTGGCAAATAAAACCAACTATTAAAATAAATTTAATTCAATTTTAAAGCTATTTTGAATAACTTAGAACAACTTAAATAGCTATTTTAGTTGAACAGGGGCAATATTAAAAAGAAAAATAAATGAAAATTAAAATGGTAATTAATTAAAATTAAATTTAAATTTAAAATTTAAGCATGACTTTTATAAATTTAATTTTTAATTGGCTTTGTTAAAGCATATAAAACAAATAGGTTTTATTTAAAGTAGGTAAAAAAAAAATTTAAATCAATTTAAGATTTTCCATTAAGCTAAAGAACAATTTTTTTTAAGATATTGATTTAATTCAAAATTTTTTCATTTTAAAATGTCATCAAAATTAAGCGTTTGTTTATACACAATGATAATTGATTTTACAATTTTGGTATTGTTATGTCTTGGTAATTTTTACATTTACATTTAAATCCGATTTAAATGTAAATGTAAAAATTTTTTAGAGGCTCTAAAAAATAACGAAAATATTTTGTTTTAGTCTTTTTAATGTCAATTTTCTATTTTCATCAAATAAAGCTAGCAGTTAATTATGATAAGTGCAACAAATCTAATCAAACAACCTTTTCATCATCAACTTTAAAAGGACTTAGCACATATCAAGAAACAACACAGACTGCTTCAGCGACATCGATTCCAATAGAAATTAGCACAACAATCAAAGAAACAACACAGACTGCTTCAGCGACATCGATTCCAATAGAAATTAGCACAACAATCAAAGAAACAACACAGACAACCAAAGAAGTTAGCTTAACAACTGGTCGTTTTAAAGTATGTTTACTTCCAAGTGACTGTCCAAAATCAGATAAATGTTGTAGTGGTACTAATTATTTAAATTTTTGCTTACCTAATACTTTGGTAACGGGTAATTGTCCATCTCTTCTTCCAGATTGATTCAATTTGTCCAATAAATGAATAAAACTTATAAATGAATACGTCAAATAATTTCAATTTATAAATTTTAATAATTTCAAAGAATTTTTCTACTTTTAGTATTGGAAATGTTAATGTTATTTATTGACTTTTGCTTAGATTTTTTTAAATTAAAGTCTTTTTTATAAAGCAAATAACTAATAACTTGGGTTCCTAAAATATTTTCAACGATGCTTTTAAGATATTTTGCATATATTTTAATTATCAATTTGTTACACTACCAGGGAGACCCTTTAAAATTTGAATAAAACAACTTTCAAACTTTTTTATGAAAATATTCAATTTTTGTTCAGTACAATAACAGCACAAATAAAATTACATAGAACATTTCTTAAAGAACGGCTGATCAAAAAATTTTGGTCTAAAAAACGATGTGGATTTAAAAACAGTTCTCTCTGACCTGATTAAAAAAATTAATATCATACTAATTTAAATGTTTTCTTGTGTATAAAATTGATTGCAAACATTTTAAAGACATTGCGTATTGACAAATGCATTTATCGATAGAATATCAATAGGTCTTCAATTGGGCCTAAATTTGATGGGTCTATTTACATTTAGAAATATTTTTAAAGCATAACTAGAAAAGGTTTTTAGATAGATAAATTATGAAATTTTGCAAATTAAATTATAAAATAAATTTTTGAATATTTAGAAAAACAGACAAAATAATAGTACTTTAAATTAAAGTTCTTCGAAGACAATCGAGAGTCTTAAAATTTAAAGCTTTATTATTTTTGCATTTAAAATTTTCAATTGAAAAAGAACTAGTTCAGTTTTTTACCAGAATTTGTTGGACACAAGTTATTATATACTTGTAAATATATAAATGAAAATAAACTAATGATATATATGCACAGGATCAGGCGTAGAAATGTTTCAATACCATTGTACCAATTTCACTATCCTACAGGGGCAATAATTACTGATCCTTGAGGGACATGCAATTTAATTGCCCAATCATCACTACAACTAGATAAATTATTCTAAACTTGTTTGAAAGTCCAAGTTCGAACTTTAAATTTTTGAAAAAGGAAATTTTTATGAAGATTATATAAAAATTTAAAGTAAAATTTTTAAAATATAAAAAATAAAATTAAAGTCTTTGACTTGAGACTTGTGACTTTTAGACAACTCTGACTTTTTTCGATACTATTAAAAACAAAGAAACATCAATAAAACATAATAACGGGTGTTCAATAAAGAATGTTCAAAAGTTTGTTAGGGTAAAAAAATATGTTCCCATTGTCTGAATTTAACCAAATTTTGTACAGTTATTTAATATCATCTCATAATTAAAAAAATATAAAAACCAAGTTTTTACCATTTTTATCAACAGAATAAAGCCATTCGGAACACCTTTTCCTAAAAATGACGAGTGTTCTTTGATGTTTTTATAGTTAATGTACATGTTTAATAGTTTATTTTTTAGAGCAAAAAAAAACTGATTAATATGAGCTCCTGATCATTTCTTAATGACTTTTTGATCAAAAGTTATAAATAAAAAACCACTTAAATTTGATTTTTTGAATTTCTTCAAAAATATTAGGTAGCCATGTATTTTTTGTCATATCTTGGGAAACGACAGTCCAAATATTTTCAATTTTTAACCAAGCATTAAGCTAAGAATAGGCTTTAGATAAAACATAAATTTAATATATTTTTTGAAAAACATTAGCAACATTTTTAAAAAAACTTAATAAGTAGTACTGTTTACTTTTAAAAAGATAAAATACCCAATAATGAACTTCATAATATAAATTAAATATATTAATTAAAACGTCTTAGAAAACTCTTTAAGAAAATATACAATGAATTCTAGTTTAATATTTGATGTTAAAAAAAAAATACAATAATATTTAATAGTTTTATTTATGTTAAGTTTTAATTCTTTTAAATACAATTAAATTAAAATATAAACAAATTTTTTTAAAATATTCTATTTAAAATATCGTTTATAAATTTTTGAAAATTCTGTAATAATATTATGGCCAAGACTTCTTTTCGTGACCTTGCTATTACTCACCATAAGGCAAGAAAGTCGAACAGACGAATCTTCGATATTCTAGCTGGAAAAGTAACTATCCAAACTATTTCAAGATGGATAAGAGAGTTCATTCAAAGTGCTAAAATTGAACATTCTGTCTCACCTGAAAGACCAAGATCTGTTGTTAACCATGTTAACAAAATGAACGAAACGAGCTAAACGACTTTTCAAGAAAAATTCACTGCGTCAAGTTTCTAAGAAATTGAAAATGTCACTCGGTTCGGCTTACATTATGAAAAAAGAACCTGGATACAAAAAATCAATTAAAAATTCAATCTACTATTTTTGTATTTATTCGTATTTTGTACTGCTCCTTCAGATTAAAAAATAAAAATTTATAATCAAAATAAAATTAAAAAAGAATAAGAATAAAATAAAATGCATTTAGTATAATTTAAAAAGGAAAATTATAAAAGTTTTATTATTTTAATATTTAATTGTTTTATTACATATAAAATTAATTTTGTTTTTTTTTATGTGTTTTTGAGATATGAATTGTTAAGCCCCATTCATTATCGCATATTGTACACAAATAAACAAAGTTTATGAGCAATTTTTTTGTGTGCCTGACCAGCTGGTCACCAAGTTGACAAAATGACAAAATTAAAAAATAAAAATTTTTTCACAAATTTCTATTTTTCAATCTATTTTAATGTTTTCACTTATCTAATCTAACAAAATCTTTTGAAAAAAGATTAGAAATAGGCGTGGAAAAAATAACATGACAGTAAAATAAGACTATTTGGCCTTTTTAACATATACATTTATCAGTATCTGCTTTTAGACGCATGTCCAATAAATAAAAAAAAAGTTTTTAAAAACTCTTTATGCCATCAATAAAATTTAAGATAAAAACACTGCAGATAACATTAAGATTCTAGACTATGTATTTTTTTTAATTGAGAAAATAGAAAATCTGTTTTTGATTTTAGAGAAAATTCTAGAAAAATAAATAAATAAAAATCTTTAAAAAAAATTTTTACTTGAATTTACAAAATAAAAAAAATTTAGCTTAAATTTAAAAAAAATGAATGCATTGTATTCAAACCACATAAATGTAAATGCAGTGACAAACAGTGAGTTTACGTATGATAGAGTGAAGGCAATAGCAGACTGGCTATTGTCTCGAGTGAACATAAGACCCAAGATTGTAATTGTGTGCGGCAGTGGCTTAGGTGGTCTTGGTGAAAGGGTTCAAAATGCCCAAGTATTTCCCTATGAACAAATTCCGGACTTTCCACGCAGCACTGTAGTTGGCCACAAGGGAAATTTGATTATTGGCCACTTGGATGATGTGCCAGTTGTTTGTATGCAAGGTCGCTTTCATTCATACGAAGGATATTCAAACGCCCTGTGCACAATGCCCATTAAGGTATTCAAACTGATGGGTATTGAGACAGTAATTTTGACTTGTGCAGCTGGTGGTCTGAATTTGTCTTTTGAAGTGGGCGACATTATGGTTATCAAGGATCATGTGGCGCCTTTATTATGGACACTTCAGAATCCTCTAGTTGGCCTCAATGATGAAAGATTTGGTCCACGATTTCCAGCAGCTAATAAAATTTACAACAAAAAGCTTAGAGATGAATTTAAGACAATTGCCAAAGCCAAAAATATTGAGCTCAGGGAGGGAGTTTACTCTTCGTTTGGCGGCCCGTGCTACGAGACAGTCACAGAGCTTAGAGCCCTGCTACAAATGGGCGTTGATGCGGTTGGAATGTCTACTGCTAATGAGGCTTTAGTAGCCAGCTACTGTGGTATGAAAGTATTTGCTATCGCTTTGATCACAAACAAGGCTGTTATTGATTATGACAGTGACAATCATCCTTTTCATGAAGAAGTTATTGAAACAGCGAATAGACGTGCTAAAGTCTTACAAGAATTGGTGACTGAATTTGCCAAAAAAATTAGTTTTTAGTCTAGTTTTTTTTTTAATCTAGTTGATTTGCATGAAATTTTTTTTTCTATTTAATAAAAAAAGTAAACAAAAATTTTGAGCTTGTTTTATTTATTTTAAATTTTGAAGAACTTTTTAAGCCACTGTCCTCTTTTCTCGTCCGAACGAGGGACGGGCAATGGTAGAGTTATGCTTTTACCTAAGAAACTTGTGGGACGTTCATCACAAACAGCGCCACTCATCCGAGCACTTAATGGCTGCGAACTCGGCAACTATTTACAACTAGCTTGGAACCACAAACCCAAGCGACATTTTCTACTGAAAATGCCTTAACTTTAAACTTCTAAATTTACAGGATGATGGTCAAAGCTATTTCAAATTATTTAAATGGTTTTTTAAATACTTTTTATAATACCGAATAATTTTTAAAAATAAATAAGAATTATATTGAATTCATCCTAATTTATTTGATAATTTCTGGTATCGCTTTGATTTATTTTTGATAATTAAGTCTTTAATCTATTTTTTTTCTCCTTTTATAATACATTACTTAAACTTACAAACAAAATACTCAAGATTTACATGTTTATTATTTCAAAATTATTTTCTCTCTTATTTATAAGTAAAACTGAATAGTAACTAGGACTTCTAAAAGAAGTTTTTAGTTTATTGGATAAATTTAAATGGCACAATTGATGACATACACCGTTGTTTACAGTACTATGTCTGAGAATTAAAAATTGAGTTTTTTTTTTAAATTGAATCAAATGATTGAATGAACACGTTTGGTAAGAAGACATGGCCCGTACCAAAAATTCACAATAGAATAAAACAATAAAACATTTTTTAAAGACAAGTCTTTTTTATTTATTAACTCCACACAAAAAGTCTAAACAGGCTTTTAGACAATGGAGACGTCTCAAGAGAATTTTTATTTATATAAAATCTATATACACATGTATGTATTCATTGTAATAATTAAGATAGAGATTTATTTATAGTTTTGTTTAGTTTTTGGATTAGTATCTCATATCCCAAAAGAGTTAGTTTAAAAATCTGAAAAAATCCCATTAGGAGTAAAAACGTTTGGCAAAATAGAATATAAAGACTTAGTTCCTTCATAAAATTTACAATAAAATAAAACTAAAGTTTTTTTTTTAAATTTAATTCGAAAATAAAATTTTTTTATTTGAAAATTTATTTAGTTATAAGTTAGTTATTCGGCAGACTGATATTGTTCAATTTTTTGGACATTATAGTACATATAGTTATAACCAATTTTATTTTTATGCACATAAATAAAACAAAAATACTAAAGTAAGGAACAATCTTATATAATACAATCAAAACAGAGCAAAATTGTGTAAGTTGAAGCAAATAACAAAAAAGAAAAAAATTTGTGTTTCTACACAAAAATAATCAAAGCATATTTGATCCAGCATATCTTGTTGTTTTAACGAGATCTTACGTGTTCAAACTTGTAATTCTTTAATCAAACGCTGCCCCAATAAGTACTCAACACCCAAATGTCGCAATTAATTTCAAAATAATATTTGAAATCTTAAATAGGAAATCTAGAATCTTTTTCAAACGATTCAAAAATGATAAATATCACCCGAAGTTTATCATTTTTGAATCGGCGGAGGCTCAGTCAGTATAATGGGATGCATGTCTTATGAATGAGTGGGTTGTTGCTCCATTTAATAAAGAAGAAGAATAAATCAATATGTTTACATGAACACACTAGAAAACAACCAAATCCCGTTGGCACAGCTTTTAATCGATGCTGACCAAGAGTGGATGTTCCAACAGGACGGTACATCTGCACATAATGCCATCTCAGTAAAAAATTGGTTTAGAAAGCATGATTTTATAGTTCTTTCATAGAGTTCAAGATCATCTGATCTCATTTCAATTGAAAATTTATTGCTCAATTATAGGATAACTTCAGTCGACCATTTAAAACAATTAATCCATGAAGAATGGTTGAAAATTCCGTCTGAAATCTGTAACAATTTGATGAAATGAAAAAACGGGGTCTACGCCTGCATTAGAGCAAAAGGCGGACATTTTGAAGCTTAAATGATTTTGATTCGAACTTTTTGTGTCATATTTTTGTTCTGTTAAGTACAATAGTAATTGTTTTTGGGAATTTTTTCTGCTTTTCCTTTTATCTGTATTTTTTCCGATATTTGAATAAATAAAAAATGGCTCATGGTTTTAGCACAATTATTAAGGCAATTGGAAACTTATAAGATATATTTTAATATTGTCAAACTAGACAAGCCTAACACATTAGATCAAAGTATCGCACTGTAAAACTACAGACAATTAAATTGGCTAGAGCCGGTGTTGTAGTTATTTAGAGAACTACAACATTATTAACAAGTTTTAAATATCATCATTTTACTCCTTTGTCTTTTATTTTACAGTGTTAAATTCCAGCATCAGTTTTCATTAAAAAGTTCAAAAATAGGCTAGATAATGTCGGACTGGATCGAAAACAGCTGTCTTTGAAATCAAAAAAAAATCATAAAAGAAGATTTTCTAATCTAAAATTCATTCAATCTATCAAATAAAAGAAAATGTGACAAATTTTTTAAGTTTTAATTTTCAACTTTTAAAAAAAAAATAAAAATAAAATCTAAAATTTATCACCTAAATTAATTTAATGATTTTAACTGATTATACTAACCAAAATTACATGCATATTAAAAAGAATTTAATGACTCAAATATTCAAGTTAATTTTGATCTTGATTTAAAATGCCATAATTATTTTAATTGCCTTATTTGCATTCGAAATCTTATGAAATTATTATATAAATCATATGAACATAATAATAATTTAAAATAGAAAAAAAAAGTAAATAAAAAAATAATTTTTTTCCCTTTTTAATAAAAAAAAACAAGAAAAAACCTAATAGTTTTATACAACCAAACAAAATGAGCAATGAAGTGGCGAGCAGTGAAGAAGAGCCAAACATAGGACATCTGCTAGACGGTGAACATCACCTTAACACCAACATTAGCTGCTATCTGTCCGCATTTGACTCACGCCTAAACGGAAAATTAACCACAACCAATTATCGTTTTTATTTCAAATCCGAACCGCTGACTGTAGACGTACCCCTAGGTTTTATACTTAAAATAGACAAATTATACGCCACAAACTATGGAAACAGTGCTGAGCTAATCGGCTTTACAGTCGTATGCAAAAACGGCCGATATTATCAATTCACACGCTTTGAAGACGAGACCAATTTTGAACATGTCCATGACCAACTAGCCAAGTACACATTTTATCTAAGCTCCAATTTGGACTGCTTTGCTTTTTTTCACAATCCACGACTTAGTGACCAGACCGGGTGGTTTGTTTACAATCCTGAAAAAGAGTATACCCGAATGGGTATTGGTGACAGATGGCGACTAACTGATGTCAATCAAAACTTTGAGCTATGCGACACCTATCCGAGAAAACTGTGCGTGCCAAGTTTTGTCACTGACGATGAACTAAAACTAGTCGCTCAATTCCGGTCCAAAAACCGCCTGCCTGTTCTTAGCTGGACGAGTGCAGACAAAAATTATGTCCCCATACTACGCTCGTCTCAACCTTTGTGCGGCATGTCCGGCAAAAGGTCCATTTACGATGAGGACTATTTGAAAAAAATAGCCCAAATGATCTCCACACCCAAGGGCTACATATGTGATGCAAGACCGTTTATTAACGCTCTAGCTAATTGTACCAATGGTGGTGGCTACGAAAATGAAAAATACTACGACTCTTTTAAGATTGAATTTTTGCGCATTGAAAATATACACACAATGCGCGATTGTCTTGGTGTGGCCAGTTTTAATCTGGACTCAAAATGGCTCGAGCACTTAAGGCTAATATTGGACGGGTGTGTCAAAATATGTGATCGAATAAACACAGGTCATACTGTGCTAGTGCACTGCAGTGATGGATGGGACCGCACACCACAGCTTACCTCATTGTCTATGATTCTAATGGACGAGTATTACCGCACTTTGCGCGGCTTTCAAGTTCTTATCGAAAAGGAGTGGCTCAGCTTTGGTCACAAGTTTTCCACTGTAAGCTAAGAAAATTTTTTTGTAAAATTAAAAAAAATATTTTTTTGAAAATTTTTTCAAATTACGAGCTTAAGTAATAATTTTTTTTATTTAAAAATATAGTTTGATATACCGATTGGCATAGGCCTATCTGAGCTTTTTTTAAAAAGAATTATTAAACACAGATTAAGCAGAATGATTGTGAGAATTTTTTTTTTTTTATTAGGCCCATGAACAAGTTTATTAAAATAAGCAAAATTAAAAATTAAACTTTTTAGTTTTTTAGCTTTTAGCTTTAGTTTATTGAATAAATTTAAATGGCACAATAGATGACTGACACCGTTGTTTACAGTTCAATATTTCTTTATTTTTTTAAATTTAATTAAATGAATAAGAAAAAAAAAACGACTATAACGGTTTTGCAGGGTTTATAGTTTAGCTGTTTGTGCTACCGCATTAGTTCTTAATTTTCTAAGCAGATGCCTTTCAGAATGCTTTTTGTTTCTTGCTCTTCTTTTTATTATTAAATTTTTTATTAATAACGATATAATTGAATAAAAAATGAATAAGATAAGTATATAAAGAAAATTTTTTTCCTCTTCTTAACTAAAAAAAAATTCCTTAATGTATTCATTTGACCATTTTTCATTACCAATAACCTATGCTTTTGTGTTCTAAAAATGTATATGTTTTGATATAAAAAAATTTAACCTATTTTGCATAAAAAAAAGTTTATACACTTTTCAATTATATCTTTTATTTATTTATTTAATTAAAGTTTAAGTCCCATGCACAAATTGAGATAAGAATAATGGAAAGTTAAATTGATTTTACAATTAAGTAAAAAATTCAGTTTGTTATATACAAAAAAATGATTAAGATTATTTAATATACAATATTTTATTAAATAAAAATAGTATTT
>PJRA01000473.1:33023-46102 GCA_016987375.1 Brachionus koreanus | reverse complement strand
AAATAAAATAGTTTAAAATAAATGGGAAATTAAAATTAAAATTAAAGTTACGGATAAAATTTAGTATCATGTAAGCAATGAGTATATATCACTATTTGAATTGTTAATTAACTCTATAAGATTAACTCTTATTTGGTTTAAATACTGTTTTTTGTAATTATTTTATAACTTGATTAGGAGACCACTAAAATATTAAACTATTAAAACACGTGACTTCCAAAACTAAACAAAATGATGACAATTAAACAGCCTTTTATAGTCTAGAAGATCACAAAAAATATTGTTAAAAAGAGCTTATTTGAAGACTAGAAAAAATTTCTTTAATGTTGTTAAATTTTCATTAATTTATCTTATAGAAAGACTAAAACTTTTTTTTCTTTGAAAAATAAATGTTTTTTGAAATTCAAAAATGTTAAATTAAAATAAATATTCAACGAAAACTCTAAACTTTAATTATTTTATGAACACAACATTTATCTTTATAATCTAGAATATTTCAAATGATAATAAAATTTTAAAAAAAAAAGCATTTTTATCTTTATTTAAATAAAAAAAAAACTTCGAGACAAAAAGAAAAAGGAGTGGTTAAAAAAAATGAGCGCAATAATATTCGATGTTGTGTCAGTTGGTGACTGCGTTATTGACTGCTTATTGTGAGTTAATGACTTTCTAATTTGAAATTAATCTGATTTTTATGCATAGCTATGTTGATCGCATGCCGAAAATGGCCGAGACAATGACTGCCAATGGCTTTGAAATGCTTCCGGGAGGGAAAGGCGCAAATGTGTGTATTGCAGCTGCTCGACTTGGTTCCAATAATGCTTTCATATGCAAACTTGGAAAGGACATGTTTGGCGAAAATTTCATTGGTATTCTTCAAAAGGAAAACATAAACATTGATCACGTGAGCATAACAGATAAAGCACCAACTTCGGTAGCTTCCATTATGGTCGATAGAGAGGGCAATAATAGCATTGCTGTTAATTTCGGCGCAACTCTCCAACTAAATGAACAAGACATTGACAAAGCTGAAGATTTAATAAAAAATTCCAAAGTCCTAATCACATCCATGGTAGTCAGAGGATCAACAGCTCTTCACTCTCTCAAACTAGCCAAGAAGCACAATTGTAAGTGGAAAAAATTTAAATGAAAAAAAAATTATCCTAAATTTGTTTTCTAGTAATAACTGTGTTTAATTTTGCACCAGCAATTCAAGATTTGGATCCTGAGTTTAATAAATATGTTGACATTTTGGTTGTAAATGAAGTGGAAGCCGAGGTTTTTACTGGATCTAGTGTAAAGTCTGTCCCAGATGCAGAAAAAGCATGTAGAATAGTGTTGGAAAGAGATGGATTTGAAATAGGGGTAGTGGTTACTTTAGGCGAAAAAGGATGTGTGTTCGGAAACAAAAAAAATGGTGATATCAAATATTTTGCC
Organism: Brachionus koreanus; assembly: GCA_016987375.1. Taxonomy (NCBI): domain Eukaryota; kingdom Metazoa; phylum Rotifera; class Eurotatoria; order Ploima; family Brachionidae; genus Brachionus; species Brachionus koreanus. The sequence goes on along the minus strand of PJRA01000473.1, from coordinate 44,665 downwards.
AGCAAGAAAGTCAATGTTGTTGACACAACCGGCGCTGGTGATGCTTTTTGTGGTGCTTTGGCGCATTTTGTCGGCAAGTGTGATATCTACCAAGCTATTGAGTTGGCAGGTTCTTATGCATCGCAGACTGTGCAGCGAAAAGGTACACAACCTAGTTATCCGTACATTAGCGATTTAGATTTAAGCTTTAGGATTTAATTTTCTAAAATTTTGGCCAGAAATAATAGCTAAGTAAATTCAAAATAAGATATCGAATTTTTTTTTTTATTTTAGAAATATTTTTATCAAAAAAATTTTATTTTTTTAACTATCAATTTAAAATTAGTCTGTATTATTTTTTAATAAATTAGCTTTTAACAAGCATTGTTAATTTTATCCTCATTTTCTAGATTTATTTTTTTTTAAACACAAATGACATTAGAGGGCCAGTCACAAACCAATTTTTCTTGATTGAACAAAGTTCCGACTGGACAAAAGAATCGGGCTTTTAAAACATATATACTTGATGATCGAAAGCATTGAAAAAAAGCTCTACATCCGCTTAGTTTATCAGCAAAAAGTCCGTCTTTTGTGCAAATAAAATTTTTGTCTTCAACACCAAGATCATTGTGGTCTAGCTTTTTCTCATTTAAATATTCATCCTTAAAATTTTTTTCTTCTAAAATATCTTCAGATGTGATAAAGATGTTTTTTTCAGTTTCATTTTCAAATAAAATATTTCGTACAGCATTTATTAACGGATACTTTCCTTCATTACAAAAAGCTCCACTAAAATCATCCAAACTAAAGCTCCAAATCATTGCACCAGCTAAATTTTTTTCTTTTATGTATCTTGCCTTTATTCTAATGCTTTCAATGTCTTCAAATCCAACCCATTCATTCTTGCTGTATGCATACGGAACCATTTGTTCACCGCTCCACTTCTTCATCCATCCTTCATTTAGTATTTTCTTGCATATTTCATAATAACTCAAAAAACCTTTTTCTCTAGTAAACTAGAATTTGAAGTGAAAGATAATTAAAGAGAATAAAAAATTTTTTTTTTGTTTTTAAATCACTTTTCCAGGAGTGCCTGCTCCGTCGTTTAGATCACCAGGTTGATTTTTATTTGCATCATTGAGTTTGAATGGTCTACCGTATGTTGCCAGGCCAAGTACAAACTTTTCTCTTGGAAATCCACTTTTAAGCCAGTAGTTAACAGCCCAATCTACATTCAAATATTTTGCATCTCCATATTCACTCTTTCGAGAATAAAGAGGTGAATTGTGATCAATTGTTTTTTCCCAAGCTCCATGCAAATCCTTTTAAAAATTTCAATGAAAAACAACAACATGATAAATTTATTTATTTTTTTTTTCTTTAATTTACTTACATAGGCCATCAAACAAATAAAATCAAAATATCTTAAATTATAAAAAAATGAATTAAAAACTTGCTTTTTTATTCTGTAATTTTTTAATTTTTCTATTTTGTAATTGCAAAAAAAAAAATAAATGCTGTTGTAAGAAGGTGAAACAAAGTACTCTGTTTCATTTTATTATTGATTTCAACTTCTATAGAAAAAAATTTTTGTCCATATTTGAATTGAAAAAAATACACTTTATTTTCATGACCATCTGCAGCAACTGAATTAATCCTAACAGCAATTATAAAGTTAAAGTGACTCAAATAAAGACCAAGTGGAAACTTTTTCTTTGTTGAATACGTCGAATTTAAGTTTTTCAAATTGAAAATTGAGAAAAAATTTCAATGGATTCTTTGGCAATTAATCAATCTTTTTTCTCTGAGAATGATTTTTCTTATTTCGAAAAAAATACATTCAAATGGGTATAGACTTTTATCATCTTTATCGATTTGTTTGAAAAGAGAAGATCAAAGAAATTATCAAGAAAACGATAAAAAATTGATTAGGAACAAAAAAAATTGAAAAACAGAATAACTTTCAAGTCAAATTAAATTTCTTCAAAGTGAAAACTTAGGATTAAAAGAGAAATTACTGAAATTGATAGAAACATAAAATAAAATTCAAGAAGAAAAGAAAAACTTAGAAATTGCTTAATTGTTTTTTTTCGAGAAACAAATTAAACAATTCAAAGAAACTTTCATTAATAAATTTAATTGTTACCGTTTAAAGACAGCTAGAAAATCTAATTAAAATACTAAAACAAAAAAAGAGAGTCCCAAAAGATTTTAGATTTCAAGTCCCTAGAATTTAAATAAAATCTGAAAGATTTGAGTTCTATTTAAATGTTTTGCTAGAATATCCAGAAATCAAAATCAATATGAATATTTAATTCATGCTCAATTCAGAACAGATTTTAAGCTAATCATCAATGCTTGATTTGTTATTCGAAAGGCAACTAAAAATTAATTTCAAATTATTTTTAAACTATTATTCATATTTTAGATATGATTTCCAAGCGAGACAAGTAGTTTATTAAACATATGAAAACTTAAGTTAAACTGCATAATTCAAGACTTAAAGAAGAAGAAGAGAAATTCATTCAATCGATTTTTCTCACTATTTAAAAATCAAATGTGTAAAAAAAATTACATATGAAAGGAATAATTCTCCCGAGATCTATTTCTTTCTGCTAGTATTTTTGTTTTAACTTATAGTAAAAAAAATTAATTAATGATTGCTAAATTTTATCCAATGTTATAAACAGTGAAAACTTATCGAATCCTTAACAATTAAATTAACTGAACGATTTAAATATTGATCAAAATTATCAAGCTGATGCACAAAAATCTTCAAATGGTCCAAAATGTCGTGGCAGACCTCGTGGTTCTACAACTAAAAAAAAGAAATACAGAAAATAGTTCTGTCAGAAAATCAAAAGTACAGCGAAAAAACTAAAATTAATATTTCCATATGAAATTTTTATACTTTATATTGTCGGTACTTAGCTTAATTTCTTTATTATTCTTTTCAAACATAACATGAATAAAAATATTGTTGGTTATTTAATTAAACTTTTATTTTTGATATCAAAAGAAAAAATATTGCTATCATACACATAATTTTACATGCAGGTGAAAAAAAAAGCTAGCAGAAGAAATAACGTCCGATTGTCCCACACTTATTATAAATAAAGGGTTAGTTATTCAGCGCCAATTGAATTTTTTTTTAAAGAATGAACAAATCTTAGAAAAAAGATGAAATGCAGGATACAAATTCAATGAGATGTTTTGTTAATTAATAACAACTTAGACGAAAAAAATCTCGCACCAAAATCTTAATTTTATTCAATTCTTTATAATTTAAATTTTCTAATCTGAGCTTAGAATAGTACTATCAAGATAAACTTGGTAAAATGAAGAGTTTTTTATTCGTTAAAAACTCTAATTATTTAAGCAATATCTGTCAATATTTTTATTTTTTAAATGTATTTTACTCAATTTGTACTTTTTTTATATTTATTTTTTAATCGCTAGACTGAAAAGAAGGACTTAGTTCCATTCTGTGTGGCCTGAGGTTTACCTCAAATTATTTATTAAATAAATAAATGAAGAGTCTTTTGCAGCGTGATAAAATTAAATGAGCTGCAAAGTTATAATTAACTTAAATATAATTTAGTTATTTAGACTACAAAAAACTCTTCATTTATTTATTTATTACATTAGCAGTCTTTCAAGTGAATGTAAAACAATAAAAAATTGATATAAAAAAGAATTTAAATAAAAAAAACAGAAAAGTATGCGACCAATATTTGATGCCAAGACAAAATTTCATTTCTGATAAAACATAGCCAAATGTTGTGGATAATTCTACATGGATAAAATATTTGAAGACTTAAAAAATAAACCTAAAACGTTGAATGTTTCATTAATTTAAAAACATGCCTTTGAAGTTAATCATAAAATATTTAAAGACAAGACACTTTTAAGAAAAATATTTCAACAAAAAAAATAATTTAATTTTTCAAACTGTTTGAAAGTTATTAATTCAAGACTAAATAAAACTTTTTCTAAAATTGAAAATTAAAAAAAAAGATAAAATTTAGTGATAGGACATAATTAAACATTCATAACAACTAACATATAAATCTTAAATCAAAATGAGATTTTTTATGAATTGATATTATTAGCTAAGATTTAAAAAAAAATGAATTAATGGTGTACCATGGCTAAATTCTCTAGTATTTGTATAAAAAACAAGAAAAATCTAAAATAACTGTAAAGTTCTAATAAGTTTCATTTGATTCTTTTTTGTTATAAAATATAGTAATATAAAAAAAAAATTCAAATGAACTGAATATTAAACGTTTTTAACCAAATGTAACCCAATCAAAAAAATTTTGAAGATTTTTTGAAACTTAAGTGAAAATTTTAGAAAGACCCTTAAAAAACCTGACAACTTTTAAGGTCCCTTAAATATTAAAAAACTTTTAATTTACACACTTTTTGCAATATGTTTATGAATACATTTTGGAATAAGCTTTAATAAAAAGAAAATGAAAAAAAAATCCAAAAAAAAGAAAAATTGCTTCAAAATTAAACATTTCTAACTTAAAAATAATATTCAAATCTGACGTTATAAACGAAAAAAAAGCTAAAATTTAATATTTACTGTCCTAATTTTTCAATTTCATAAGCTTTGACTATATTCTCATGACCAGCTGCAACAGCTGCCGTAAGCAAATAATCATATGACTGAAAAGCTTCTTTCAACTCTTTTACTAAAATGGTGAATAATTCTTTGTCAGTTGGCTTAGATCCTTCTCTTGAGCCTGGATATTCCCAATCCAAATCGAGACCATCAAATCTATTCTTTTTGACAAAATTCACACAATTTTTAACAAATTTTTCTCTCTTGTTAATATCATGAACCATTGAACTAAACGGCTCAGGTCCATGATTCCAGCCGCCAACTCCAATCAACACTTTTAACTTTGGATTTTGTTTTTTCAAATCAATTGTCTTGCTATACAATCCTTTGCTCCATTCAGTGTCTTCATCATTCCATTCGTATGCAACCAATCGATCATCGACTACTTTTGCAAAAGCATAAATAATGTGTGTACAAAGAGTGGCGTTTATTTGATCGGGCATAAATTTTCCCCCTTGTGGTCTATACTGAGCCCAATTTGTAAAATAACATACAATTAATTTTTCGTTCTCTTTTTCATTCTTGCTTAGATGTGAATTCACATTTTCAAATTGATTATAATAATTATTGCTAGGCCTATTGTTTTCATAGATCAAATGGACATCATTTTTATTCAAATAGTCACCGTTTGTATTTATCTGATTGTTGTAGTTCTCCTGCACAGATTCTTCTAATGAATTGTATAAATTTTCTGCAGGAACATCTACATTATTTTGTTGTGAACTTTGATCATCAACAATTTTATTGTGTTCATTTTCTAATTCATTATAAATATTTTTAATAAGAGAATCCTTGTTTAAAACATTCCCAAATGATTCAGATTTTATTTCGTTGTTTTTGTTAAATAATATTTCATTTCGTACAGCATTTATTAACGGATACTTTCCTTCATTACAAAAAGCCCCACTAAAATCATCCAAACTAAAGCTCCAAATCATTGCACCAGCTAAATTTTTTTCTTTTATGTATCTTGCCTTTATTCTAATGCTTTCAATGTCTTCAAATCCAACCCATTCATTCTTGCTGTATGCATACGGAACCATTTGTTCACCGCTCCACTTCTTCATCCATCCTTCATTTAGTATTTTCTTGCATATTTCATAATAACTCAAAAAACCTTTTTCTCTAGTAAACTAGAATTTGAAGTGAAAGATAATTAAAGAGAATAAAAAATTTTTTTTTTGTTTTTAAATCACTTTTCCAGGAGTGCCTGCTCCGTCGTTTAGATCACCAGGTTGATTTTTATTTGCATCATTGAGTTTGAATGGTCTACCGTATGTTGCCAGGCCAAGTACAAACTTTTCTCTTGGAAATCCACTTTTAAGCCAGTAGTTAACAGCCCAATCTACATTCAAATATTTTGCATCTCCATATTCACTCTTTCGAGAATAAAGAGGTGAATTGTGATCAATTGTTTTTTCCCAAGCTCCATGCAAATCCTTTTAAAAATGTCAATGAAAAACAACAACATGATAAATTTATTATTTTTTTTTCTTTAATTTACTTACATAGGCCATCAAACAAATAAAATCAAAATATCTTAAATTATAAAAATTAAAATTAAAAACTTAACTTTAAAGCAAAATGGGAATGGTTCGGTTAATATAAAAAACACTTTTCAAAATTTTAAATTAAAGAAATCGTAAATTCGTATCAATTCATTTACAAAGCAATTATAATAAGCAGGTTATAAAAGGGTAAATGATTATTGTAGTAGCAAAATGGTAACAAAAATATTACTCAAAAATAAAAAAAATATTTTTTTAGTATGATAAAAAAACAGATGGCTGTTGTGATGTTTGTTTTAACTCGATCTTTTCAATTCAGAAAAATTTGAATTACTTTTTTACTCAAAAAAATAATTTAGTTTTGTAAAATGCTTAATGTTTAAGCAACTTTTCTTAATCTGAAAATCTATGTCTGCAAATCTCTGCTATGTATTTGCTGACTATATTGAAATTGACCGGTAGGTTTTTTGTCAGTTCATTAGAAGAAGTTATTCAAATTTTTCTGAATTGAAAAGATCGAATTGAAACGAACTTCACAACTCCAAAGAGTTGACATTAAGTTAAAAAAAGCGAGCATTAAAATTAAAAATTAACTTATCTCGCCTAATACTTTTCTAAGTTCAACAATTGATCTAAAAAAATTCAAAATCTATTTAAAGGAATAAGTCGATTTACTGTAAAATAGTACGGTTTCAAAAGTACGGTATGAAAATTGTACGTTTTTAAAATAGTACGGTCTGATAAATAATTTTTTTTATAATTATGATATTTGAATGATAAATAGCAATAAATTATATTAATTATATCTGACAAGTTTAAATTAAAAATTTAAGCTTAATAAATGATCAATGATCTTGNNNTATACAATAAACTTCTTATAAAAACTTGAAATGACTTTTTAATAATTTTTAAATTAAAACTATCTTAATGCAAGCTAAAGTTTATATTGATTACTTGAACCCAAAACAAACTCTAGCTCAGTTTAACGGAGTCAAATTTAAAAGAAACTACTTATAATAAAATATTCTAAAGATTTTGATTAGCTTTTAAATTTAATAATTCAGAACCGTACTAAAATACACCGTACTATTTTCAAAACGTACTTTTATCAAGCGTACTATTTCAAGACTGAATGTTTTCAAAATTAAATTTCTTAATCTTTGTTTATTTTATTCAACAAAAAAAAATTATAAAATAATTTAAAATTTTAATTAAATAAAATTAAAATATTGAAATTTAGGTACTGTGACCACATTTACCGATTTATGATAATTTTTGGAATCACTCAAACAAATGGTTTTTCTAATGCCGAGTTTATCAGATTAATATACAGAGCTATTTGAAAATAAAGGAAAAATTTATGGGGTATCATGTGACCAAGATTCTAGCTAAATTGGAGCAGGTAAATGGAGTATGAAGGCTTATGGAAAAGAAATTAAGGCAAAAGATAGACTCATTTTATTTGTGAAAATTAGTGTAATCAAGATTCTATCAAAATTAGGCATTTGTGTCACAAAAAATCCAGAATTAATAAAATGAAAGATTTTTTTTTATGAATGTTAATGATTTAATTAAATTTAAAAAAATTAAGCATCTAGAGAAGATTTATAAAAATTGAGTCTGAAATTTTGGCTTAGCATACAAACCGGATCCGATACATGTATTTTTTTCGGGTCGAATTAAATGGTTAGATGAAATTAAAAATAATAAAAAAAAAATTATAATTAAAAAAAAATATAAAAATAAAAAAAAGCTAAAATTTAATATTTACTGTCCTAATTTTTCAATTTCATAAGCTTTGACTATATTCTCATGACCAGCTGCAACAGCTGCCGTAAGCAAATAATCATATGACTGAAAAGCTTCTTTCAACTCTTTTACTAAAATGGTGAATAATTCTTTGTCAGTTGGCTTAGATCCTTCTCTTGAGCCTGGATATTCCCAATCCAAATCGAGACCATCAAATCTATTCTTTTTGACAAAATTCACACAATTTTTAACAAATTTTTCTCTCTTGTTAATATCATGAACCATTGAACTAAACGGCTCAGGTCCATGATTCCAGCCGCCAACTCCAATCAACACTTTTAACTTTGGATTTTGTTTTTTCAAATCAATTGTCTTGCTATACAATCCTTTGCTCCATTCAGTGTCTTCATCATTCCATTCGTATGCAACCAATCGATCATCGACTACTTTTGCAAAAGCATAAATAATGTGTGTACAAAGAGTGGCATTTATTTGTTCAGGCATAAATTTTCCCCCTTGAGGTCTATACTGAGCCCAATTTGTAAAATAACATACAATCAATTTTTCGTTCTCTTTTTCATTCTTGCCTAGATGTGTATTCACATTTTCTAATTGATTATAATAATTATTGCTAGGCCTATTGTTTTCATAGATCAAATGGACATCATTATTATTCAAATAGTCACCGTTTGTATTTAACTGATTGTTGTAGTTCTCCTGCACAGATTCTTCTAATGAACTGACAAAAAACCTACCGGTCAATTTCAATATAGTCAGCCAGCATAAAATAAAAATTCTCATTTTATCTCTTTATGTCAAATATTTTGAGATCTTTTTTGAAATTTAAATTTTATGATAAGAAAATAATTTTAAATTCAAATCAGTAATTTTTTTTTTTTAGGCTCTTAATAATAAAATTAAATATTCAAAGATACATTTTTTTATTTTTAAAATGATTAAAAACAAAAATTAAATTCTAACTGTAGACAATTTTGCTTAAATTATCAAGCAGCTTTTCTAGATATGGATTGCCGCCAAAATTTTCTATCTCATCAAAAATATGTTTCTTAAGCTCTAACAATTTTAAATTCGTCATTTTAAAGCATTCTGTTTTTTCCAATATGTTTATTGCCTCTTTTTTAACTTGTACATCACTGGTCCTCTGTTTTAAAATCTCCATTAGTCGTTCAGTGTTGGACTCCTTTTGAAAATACTTCACAATTGGATACGAAAACTTTCCCTCTGTCAAATCTTCGCAAAAACTCTTGCTATCCGAGTATTCTTTTGATGTCAAATTGGCCAAATCATCTCTGATTTGAAAAAACATGCCAATCGAGTCTATAAGACTACTAAAATCAGTGTTATCTTTGCTGTAACATTTCATCAACAAAATAGCTAGTTTGAACAACCCTCCAGTCTCTTGAACAAAAAAAAACTCTAATATTTTAAATAAATTAATCAATTAAATACTTTTTTTGATTAAATCAAAATATTCATCTTCTGTGGGGCATTGATATTTGTCTCTGAACCAAATGTCCATTCCTTGTCCCCGATGAAGCTCTATTAATTGATCTTTTAAAAAGAGAATAACTTAAATATTTTTTTTATCTTGATTATGGGTCTACCAGAAAATATGTGAACAGTTTTGGCTTCTCCTAATTCAATGCATTTTCTAAGAGCTAGAAAATATGCTAAATTGGCACAATTAATGGTCAACGGAACTCCATAGACCGTATGTGCGGCCGGTAGACCTCGCCGTAGCTCTGAGTGGTCTTCAATATCGTCTATTAGCAGACTAGAATTATGCAGTAGCTCAACTATTTCACATATTGTGTTCAATTTATCTACAGGTATGTTCATCCAATGATTAAAAGACTTGAAAATAAAAAATTTATTTCTAACTTATCTCTTAATTCACAATTTTACTTGTAATAGTTTGGTGCGTAGTTTTTTGCCTGGTATGGTTGTCAAATAGTGCAAAGGTTCGAGCAGTTTTTCGTCATTGCTGGACTCTTTTGTTTCCATTCTATAGTTCTAAATATTTTAAGAAAAAAAATAATTTTTTTTTTTTGTGATAAAAATTATCGATTTATTTCAAAATTATGATTGATGATAATGTGAAAATTTTAATTTTCATCGGTCAGAGAGTTTTTGAGAATTAATAGAAAATTTTTGTTTAAAATTTATTGTGAAAAAATTTGTTCAATTAGCAAACAATCAATAAAAAATGAGAGAATATTAATATACATATTAATTTTAGATTTTAGACCAAGTATTGTACAGCAAGAATTGAAGACAACGAAAAAATACTTTGAATTTTAGGTCAGATAACACATAAACTTTTCAATAAAAATTTAACTTTTTCTCTCTGCTTTGATAAGTATATAAATAAGAACTGTCAAAAAAATTTTGATGAAAATAATCTATTTATCTGATTTAGAAACAATTTTACAGCTAAATTTTAATTTTGTCTTTTTTTCAAAAATAAAATTTTATTTGTACATATCCTGCCTAAAGAAATTCTTTACACCATGACACCATCTTAACTTCAGTGGTCAAAATCTGATCATAATGGGCTCTAATTTGTTTTTTTTTGTTTGAATAGTAGAATTTTGCGTTGTAAGGAAGATATTCCAAATTTGAATCTATTTGAATCTACAAACAATTTATTGAAATGGGACTTTGTTACAATAGGAGAAACAAACGACTAGCAATTTACCTAATACTGTTCAGTTAAAATTGTCTTATTTAATTTTTCTTGTTTATTTATCAAAGAAACACTTTTGATTGTACTGTATTTCATCAAATAAAAGGGAAAATTTGGTCATCAAAGATTTCCTCTATTCGAAAATTTATCACTCATCGAAGCTTTTTAAAAAAATTCTCTAGATAAACAGTTTTTCATACTAATCATCACTTTTGATGAGAAGTGGATCTATTTTTGAAATAATGATAACAGAAATTAATGGTTAAACCCATTTCAACCAGTTCAGTCAGTCGTGGAAAGAGGACGCTTTGATAAAAAGGTGATGTTGTTAACTTTGTGGAATTTTCAAGAATTATATTCTGTACAATTAGAATGTGTGTATGCTTCACTAAAAGAAAAATATTCTTTTTTGGTCTAGTGAAAACTAGGTTTGTTTTTTTTTCAAGACAACCTCAAACAGCTAGAAGAACAATAGCAAAATTAAAAGAGCTTGAAGGAATCAAATCTAATTCTCATTCATAATATGGCACAAATATTTCTCCTTTTGATTTTCACCTTTTTTATTCAATGGCTCATTTACTTAGAGGACAACATTTTACTCAGACCAAATTGAACTAGGCTGTTGTGATTTTTGCAGATCCAAAAGCCGTGAATGGCACAAGAAGGGAATCAAAGTACTTGCTGATAACTGTCTAGAGACTATAGAGCATAATGGTTCATATTTTGTAGATTATCTAATTATTTATTTTTTTCATTGATAAATTGAAAAAATATTTCGACTAATCCTTTTTTGTTGATAATAATAAAAGATACTAAAGAAGACTGGTCTACTTGATTCTTTTTTTTTTAAGTAACAAAATAAAAAGTAAATAATAACTATTAATTAAATTTTTAATCAGCCTAACATTATTATTTCTATTATTTAATTCGAATTGTAAAAGATGCCATAAGGGGTTTTGTGGGCAAAGTAAAATTTGCCAAAATTGCAAAATTTAATAGAATGTTCTTAGAAATGCAATTAAGAATGTTGCACCATGTTGCATTTACAGACCTTGCTTTTAAAGAA
>PJRA01000473.1:20637-32947 GCA_016987375.1 Brachionus koreanus | reverse complement strand
TACAAATATTCAAAAATGTGCGATGAAATTTAATTGCGCATTTAAAATATTTTGAGCAATTTTGAAAAATGAAATTTGATCAAAAATTTTACTTTGCAAAATGCACTAAAGCAAAATTTGCCAAAATTGCAAAATTTAATAGAATGTTCTTAGAAATGCAATTAAGAATGTTGCACCATGTTGCATTTACAGACCTTGCTTTTAAAGAAAAGCTAAATTTCACTAAAACCCAAAAAGCGACATATAAAATTGGATAAAAAATTTTCAAAATTAATTTTTAAATTAAACATTCAAGAGCTAGGATTAGTAATGTGAAATCAATGTGAAATCTTAGTACAAAAATTACACTACAAAAAGAAAAAACTATATAATTATTTTTCTAGTTGTGCAAAAATACTTCGCGCCTCCAACTTCTATCAAAACTTTTCACCATCAGCAGTTTCCCCTTCCTTAAGGTCTTTTCAGGAAACTCAAAGACGGGTTAAGAATATGGAATAATAAGGGGTCCGCCCGCACTAAAGGTTGCTATAAGAAAATTAAAGAATCAGACCCGCAGAGAGATTTAGTTATTAATAACCTTTGCAAAGCTAGGATCATTGAGGAAATACCTCTTTCTAAGCCGCCACGATTTTGTGGAACGTTATTCTTGGTTAGGAGACCCGGCTCCAAAGTTAGGCCTATTGCTGATTTTTCAGCATTAACTAAAATAATTGAGGCATCAAAGTTCGCCCTTAAGTCTTTGTACCAGGTGGTTCAGGACCAAAACTGGCCGAACCACTTATGGTACACTAAAATAGACTTTAAGCAGGCCTTTTTTAACGTGGAACTTCACCCCGCTTCAAAATTTGTCACCACTTTTGGATACGGGCGAAAGTTCTACCATTTCAGCAGGATGCCCTTTGGTTTGTCAATAGCACCCTATATCCAGCGAATGCTGCTGAACTGTGTCCTCCGTTTTATAAGAAAATATACGCAGTTCACATATGAGCATCTGGACGACCTGATCATTGCACTCTCCAATAAGAGTTACCTCAAAACTCTTATTGGAGTCCTTAGGGCTAAACTTAAGATGGCAGGTTGGGTGCCTAATACGAACAAATCAATTTTAAACCCGGTTAAATTAAGAATTTAACTAGATTAACTTCCTCGGGGCTAATTGGGACGGCTTAGGTATTATTATGAAGAAAGAAACATCCCTCAAAGAAATGAGTATGCTTCAAAGAGTCAGGGGATACCTAAACTATTATTTAGGATATGCAGAAAAGGTAGCTCCTATAGTCAATACTTTCATCCTCGCCTCGATAACTCCTTTTACTATTTTTAGGACTTGCACTGGACCAGCCCGCAATATCCACCTCTACCTTGACAATCAAGCAGTGATCGGGCTATGGAAGCGTGGCTTCGCTTCTACAGCAGCAATAGGGACTCAATGCATAAATTCATGTCCCTCATCCTTCTAATCAACTATATTCGGACCAAATTCAACATCTGTGTCCATTATGTGCCATCCGCTGATAATCCAGCAGACGCGCCATCAAGGCGCATATCACACTATACGCATCGCACATTAGACGTCCGAATATAAATACAAGCTGCAATTCAACAAATTTAAGTAGAGTATTTGCAGAATTTAGAATTCGTTTGTACAAATTTGTACAACATTGTACTGTTTACAGAACCATTTTTGCACAACATAATGAATAATTATTAGATTTTTTTTTTGGACCCAATTCTATCCTAGTGGATAATGGGGAGGAGCTCATCTCCTTTTCAAGTACCTTTTTGAGCAACAGCTCCGATCTGACACAGAGGCTACTGCATCGAGTTGATCATCTATACTGAAAATTTTACCCAGTCGAAAACGGTCCCCCATTTTTTGATGAAAGATGTTTAAACATGCGCCCCGTATTACATAGATCCCAAAAAAAGATCGATCTTCTGCTTGCATGACTTACACACAAACACACCAATAATTATTAGATTAAATACTATTAAATACTTTTTAGATTTTGAACAAGACTAAACTTTTCTTATCTTTTACTAATCTGTAAATAAGTTTATGTACAAAAATTTTTATCTGTATCTCTCTAATTGTATTAAACATTTCTATAATCGCATGCGGGTTGAAAAGAAGGTTCTAGACCATTCCCAACTTCCCAAGGGTCACGGCCCTTAAATTATTATTTAAATAAAAAAATAGAAAATAATGAATAATTATAATGAAAAATAATTATATAGTTTTTCCTTTTTGTACTGTAATTATTGTACTAAGATTTCACATTGCCGAAATACGGTTATATTTTTGGAAAAAAAGCCAAAAATTTTGTTCTATATTTAGTATTATAATTCTTTTTTTGCACATGCTTTCAAGTTTGCCTATTGATCTAATGAGTTTTGTTTAATTTTGGTCGGATCAGGTCCATTTAAGGTTTTACGCCTCTAGACTTAAATTAAAAACAAACAAAACACACACATTTTTAAAAATATTATTTATTGAGATTATAAAAGATAGAAGGAGTACATATGAGAAAATAAAGCTAACTAATCTAAAAAAAAAAATTAAAATTCATTTTTTTTAAAATTTAATAATTAATCAAAATTCCATATGACCACATTTTTGTTTGCTTGAACACTGTTCGCACAATACTGTTCGATAATTTGACATTTTTGAGTTTTTTTCTGCAACTCGACAAGACCATCGCTTACAATGCTCATTTGAAACGTGCCCAAACACGAATTTAACTTCATTTTTTTAAGGTACGAGTGATGCAGCAACTGGTGCGTGCTCGCTCTTAACTCATGGTTTTTCAGCACACACAAATCGACAAAATTGCGAAACTTTTCGCTGAAGCACCGCCTCTGCACTTGTGCAATCACTTGCGGACTCTCACTAGCACATACTAAAAAATTTAAAATTAAATCAACTGAACTATTTATATTTTAAACAGAAGCAAGTCAGCTTGATTAAAAGAAAAGCAAATCTATTATATCAAACTAGCAACTTGAGGCCATGGATTAGTACAAGCACACAATACCTGATACAAATGTGTTCTTACTTTCTGGTGTTAGAATGCTTCGGTCCCATAGACCTATGTCGTAACCTACCAGCTTTTCGAACAGCATCTATGATAAAATAAAACTGCATGAAGTTTGTGTGTCCAGACAAAAAACAAGTCGGTGCCATGAAATGTTCATGTCACTAAAAGAAATACCTGAATTTTTTCACAACCCGTAAACGGGTGAATTCCATTGGCCAACTCGCATATAGTCACTCCAAGACTGTATATATCCGACTTGGTGTTGTAGCCAATCAAATTTTGTTGCAGTATCTCCGGACTTAGGTAATTAACGTAATTTTCTATTTGAGAAGGATAGTCGTGAAGCCGTTTGTTAAGAAAACCGTTATCGATTAGAGAAACCGAAAAGCCCATCCCGGCCAAATACACATGGCCTGAGTGAGTGATAAATATATTTTCTGGGCATATACAACGATGGATTATGTGTTTAGAGTGCAAGTAGTCTAGGGCCAGTAGCACTGATTTTATGATCGGTTGGAGTGATTGTTCGTTGAAACAAAGACGGACTTGTTCATCGGCTCGGTCTGACACTACATTGGCGTTTGGTTCGTTTTCAATATTGTTCAAGTAGTAGTCTCGAATGGCGTTGAGAATATCACGACACGAGCCATACTGTATGTGAGGATATACGGACCAAATTTGACAATCTTGGACAAAACAACTTAACAGCGGGAGTATATTGCTGTGGCGAATGTGACGGATGCGAGAAATTTCATTCTTGAAGAAAAAAAATTTCAAATTTTTATTTTTGAAAAAAAACATTTTTTTTTATTTTTAAACAAATTGAATTTAAATTTAAAAGAATTTTAAAATAATTAACAAAATAAAATTATTTAAAAATTTTAAACTTGAATACTATGTCAAAAATCGAGTTGTTTTTACTTTTATGACTTTTAAGAAGTCTGATAGTCAAGAGATAAATGGTTTTAAATTGACACCATTAAGCAACAGCCAATTTTCGCAAAGACAAAAAAATACAAAAGAAATTCAATAATTTATCATCATTTGAGTAATTTTCGCTTTCGAATGTTACCAATATTTTTAAAAAAGATTAGATAAATTGCTCAATTTAAACTGACAATTATCATTATTAATACAAATTATAAAGAAATACAATTTATAAAACCGCCAAACAACATCGCCACAGGCTGTCATAGCAGGGCGTTTACTGACACTACTGCTTGAGGTACAACAAATCCCTACAGCTCATATACTACTACTACTACTACTAAGCTAGTTTTAATTGTGAAGTGTGTATTTAATTACTTAAACTCAATTTTTAATTCAAATATTTTTTCATTTTTAAATCTTAATTCGAACATTTTTAAAATTCATTTTTTTATATTCAAATAAGTTAATTTTCAAGCATCTTTTTCGAATTTATTTAAAAGCCATAAGCTTAGCAGCATTTTAACCAAAAAGATTAAGAGGTGATTTAATGTTAAAAGTTAGCAATAGTTTTGTGAGTCGACTAAAATTGACTTTTAAAGAGGATTCAAATGGACATTAAAGTGATCAATATCCGACAAAAGCATAGTTGCCATAAGAGTCACTAATTAGTCCACTTGTTTTTACCATTTTCATTAATGACATACCAATAAGAAATAAAACAGATAATTTGGCTACTTTTATATTTTTAATAGGGAAGGAAATCTGAGAAACATGATCAATAAGGACCAATACAAAATAGCGAGACTCTTGTGGTGTAGTCGAATAAGGAAAAAATATTAGAAATAACTGTTCAGATGAAAAATGAAAATATCTGTTCAAAAGACACATATGATTTTTAGAAAAAAAAATAAATAAAATACTAATCCTGATTTTAAATAATATGATTTTTGTTAGGAGCTAAATTATTGTACTATAAATGCAACTTTATGCTGAATATTAAGAGTAAATGTGTGGAATGGAGCGTGCTAACATTTAAATTTAAATTGAATTTTAATTATTATTTCAAATGCTTATTTTCTGGAATCTAACTGATGGTACTAATTTTCAATTTTTATCACTATCATTAAAGATAATATTTAAGATATATAAACTAGATCATTATTAGAGTTTTTTCTTTCTAAATTTTCAAGATGAAACACCATCAGTACAGCAATGTGAGCACAAAGAGACATTAAGAAAAAAAGACTTGCTAAAGCAAAGATTACCTTTGCTAGACTGGAATGGAAATCAACCAGCTATTGCAAAAAAACAAAACTCAAACTGTAAAATTCTGTAGTAAAAGCAACAGTGATGTACGGAAGTGAATGTTGGCGAATCTGTGAATCTGACAAAAGAAGTCTGAATACCTTCCATACTGGATTCTGGGGATACACTGGTCTGAGACACTGTCAAATGCTAAACTATACAAAAGAACATATTAAGAGCCATTACGTCAATGCATTAAGATAAAAAGATTGAGATGGCTTGGACCTATACTTAGAATGGAAGAAAAAAGAATACCAAAAAAGGCCCTTTAATGTACACCACAAGGGCGACGTAAGGTAGGAAGACCAGCAGTAACATGGAGATCAACAATCATAAAAGAGCTCAGCGAAATGGGAATTACATGGGGAGAAACAAGGGGGAAGACGAAAGATCGACTTCAAAAGTAATGACCCTAGTCATTACTTATAAAGTAATGCTCCACAAGGAGTGAATAAGGAAGAAAAAAAAAATTTCAAGATATATTATTTTAAAAGTTAGACAATAAAAGATAAATCTTATTTATTTTTTCTCATTTAATTCGTCACTATTCTTTTACATATCCCAAGCAGCCCAAACGCATCACAAATGTCCTTTTTTGGTCAACTGAAAACTAGGTTTTTATCTTCGAGATAACACCAGACCTAATAATAAATGCTAAGTATAAAATTAAAATTTAAGATTGAAATGGAAAATAAAATAATAGCAATTGATTAAATCGAGTAACAAAACTATTGAATATATTGTACCTTTTTATATTAGACTGTGATAAACTCGGCAAACTCTGTGAAATTAAGGAAAAGAATTGGAGAAAGATGGATCGTTTGAATCTTTAAGATACTGCCTAAAATCAAACAAATCTAAACGAAAAAAAAAATAAACAAATACTTGAGCTTCTAACTGAATCGTACTAATCTCGAAAAAATATACTTAAATAATCCTAATTAAAGTTCAGTAACAACGAAAAGAAATTTTTAACTTGGCCATCAGTTTAAGTTATATTTATTTGCTTGATCAAATGACCGAATGTATCTCAAAGCCTGAAATTTCATTTCAAACTTCAGTAAGTAATAAATACTTATTGAGAGGAAACTGGTGAAAAAATTTTATTTTTCATCGTGGTGTCATGTGGCATTGTGAATTTTGGAACAAAAAACAAAAACAAAAAATTTAAATTAGAAAAACTATTTTTCTAAGGGTCCAAAAATTGTTCTGTAAAATGTATCAACTGATACAAGGTTTGTATCACCCAATGCAAAAAGCATGTGCAAAACAGTATATGAATTAGAAACTTATTAAAATTAATTTGCAGAGGTCTAACACATTGGCTACTTACCAATGTTAAATCCGGATCGGCTAAATTGTCCAAGTCAGTTATTTTAATTGTAAAATAATCACGACTGGTCAACGACACTGCTTTGTAAACATTTGTAGATTGAGATTTACATGTAGAAATTTTGTGAATTAACTGATAATTTTTTGCCATTAAAAAATTATCTAAAAGAAAAAAAAATAGAAAAAAAAAATGTTTAAATTTTAATCATCGACTTAGCAACAAGCCGACTTGACTCATATAAATAAATTAACAAATTTAAAAAATAAAAAATTTATTTTATTGAAATTGAATAAAGAAAATAAAATATAAAAAAAAAATTTTTTTTTTCTATTTGGGTGAATCATTTGATGGTGGATCATTGGGAGGAGTCTCGTTCTCAGCTGCACTTGGATTAGACGGCTCGACGACGAGACTCTCGCGGTTCTCATGCGACCAAAAGCTGTTCAAATCGATGAGAATATTGGTGACAGTTTCGCCATGACCACTGTTGATCAAGTCGACCAAAGTGATCTTGAACGGATCAACAGGCTTGACCATGTCATAAATCTCGTCTTGTATGTCTCTGAGGTTGACGGGCTCGTGGCCAAATTTTTTGAGCTGTTTTTGTATGGCGCGAAAAAAATAGTTTATATCAAACGGATTCAGATGACCCTTTTGCTTAATGTCCAATATTCTGAACAAGTACTGGAGAGCCTGGGGCTCCGAGCGGTTCTCCAGAGCGAGCACAAAGTCCAGATAGGATTTGTAGTCCATTTCGCCACTGTACGTCACACACTCCTGAAATACCCGGTCGAGAAAAACATCTGTCAAAGTGCCGCTGCCGTACCGCGACAATTCCTCTTTGCTCAGCATTCCGTTATGATCCTCGTCTAAATTCAAATACTGGCCGTAGACTCTGAGCGCTGATTGAGCCGAAAACCAGTTTGTTTCCAAGTGATCTTTGCTTAGCTCTTCATCTCTCAGCTCGATTAGCTGGTCGAGAAAACCGCTTGCGAGTATTTCGGTTATTTTAACCTTGCCTGTTCTCAACGGGTCCAAAAAAAAGAAAAATTTTCTAACCGCTGTGCATACATAGAACGAGTAGAACGATTTTTCGAGTATTTCGAGCTGAGGCAGAGTGGGTATGAGCTCGAATATGTAGTTTTCCAAATCGGACTCTTTTAGATAGCCGAGGCCGGCGCCGTCGTACAAGCTAAGTCCGATGCGGGTCTGATGAAGCCAAAATTTTTTGGTCACATAGCCTAGAAACTGGTTGATTGATATGCGGCCGTCCGGGTCCGACTCGTACAGTTTGGCAAAGACTGATGCGGTGAAAAATTGCTTGCACTTTTCGCCGACTAGTTTGCCTACTTGGCAAAAATTTTTGTAGTCTATGAGTATTTCATCGGCCACTATGGGCCTAGTTATGTGCTGTTCGAGAAGAGCTCTCAAATTTTCGAGCTCGTCGTTGCTAAGCAATTCGCGATTTTTCTTCTGCAAAAATAGCGCTCTTGCTTCTTCTCTCAGTCGCTGCTGCATTAGATCGTCTTCGTTTGGCAGTGGATTGAAAAATTTCGGTATTTGTTGATAATTGTGCTCTTCGTCTTTTTCGCCTGCTTTTGGATACAATTTTAAGAATTCGTCTATTTCGGATGCGAGCACACATTGCTCGTCGCGAATATACTGCTTTTTGTCGAGGTATTTGACCAGTTTTTGTTTCATTAAATCCATTTTGAACCGTCTGAAGCAGCTAAACAAATCGAAATAGTAAAAAAATGCAAATTATTTTGAAAGCAACCAGTTTAGTTAATTATGATTGCTTGGACTTAATAATTTATGTTCAAAATTTGAAATTTGCATTTTATTTTTTTCATATTAACTGATTAAGGTTTATTTGTCTTAGATATTACAAGCTCAAATTAACTAGTTTTGAGAATTTAAATAGAAGCTTATTTGTCTATTTTTTGCTGTTACTAAGAGTCTGTCAGCCACCCTCCTATTTTGAAGAACCGGGCTTGGGACCGGCTTGGGCATAGTTATGGCCAAACGAAGAAGACTGTGGGACGTTCATCAATGAACAAGATCACTCAACCGAGCACCATGTGCTGCGATCTCGATCTTGCTCACGACTAGCTTGGAACCACAAACCAAGCATTATTCTCACTTTTGGAGAATACTTAACTTTGTCTTCTTTTATTCAAAGTTTGAATTTGGCTGCATATTAAAAAAATATTGAACTGCCTCAATGAAAATAAAAATATAATGAAATAGTTTTTCAGAATGTATGACAGTGCCTTAACGGTTAGTTGATTCGCAAATTAGTGTATGACGTATTCAAATAATACTCTCCAACCATTTTTTCAGAAACTAGGTCAACTAAAGAGTAGATTTTTCTTATGTCCTTACCCGAAAATTATGGTTTGTTGGTTTAGAACCATGATGATTTTGTTGGAATTATTGATTTTCTATAAAAATCTATATTTAAAAAAAAAATTAAGCTTTCAGAAATAAAATACCTAATTAGTCTTGTAATCTGATTACGAATATTTGTTACAGAAATAAAAAAGAATCAATAATTTGCCTGATCAAAATTAATTCCCAATAAAAAATTCAATTTTTTTTTAAATTTGAATATATCTAATCTGATAAAGCTTTCTAAATCTTTAAATGCTAAGTTCAAGTTAAACCTAAAAGTCTATTCTAGATAAGTAAATAGTGTAAAATTTTTCTTTTCTCACATTACAAAAAATAATCTTTTTAATAAGCTTTTCAAAGCGCTTTATTCAAAAAATTTCAAATATTAAATTTCATTATTTTAAAATATTAGTAATAACATTAAAATTATAATTCAATAATACTTATACGCAACGTTACTGCTTTAAATAAAATTTACATTAATAACAAAAAATAGAAATTAATTTTCAAATTTATTTACACAAGTAATGTGTATTAAGTAACTAAATCAAATTATTATTGCTAAACTAAAATAAAGTAAAGCTTTAGTTATATCTAATATCTAAAATACTATTCATTGTGGTGTCGCAAACAAAAAAGCGAAACTAACTAAATCAGCCTAAAAAAAATAGAAAATAAACTTGATAAAAATGACAATATAATTTATTACTAAAAAAATTCAAAATGATGATATTAATGTTATTTTATTCAATTGTTACCACATTTAATAATGCCTTGATGCTTGCTGAAAGATTAATAAAGAAAAGATTTTACGATGTTTTAATGATTGGAGAAAAGAAAAAGCTATAAAAAAAAAACCGAATGAAGATAGTGAACCGATCTATTTAGTACCATGCGAGCAGCTGTTTGATACTTTACACAAAATTCACTATTATTCATCCAACACCAAACAAGAGATAACATGTTACATATTTGCCGAAGACACTACATCAATTAAACCGTATATTTGATTAATACAAAGGAAAAGCTGTTTACCTAGAATTTAAGATTAATAATCATTCTAGCTAAAATTAAGCAAAATTATTTTAAAACATAATACTGGATCTTAATTGATTTTAAGTGTTTGTTGAGACATGCCAAGAAAGCATAATGAATTCAAAGCGCAAAAAACAATAGGACTAAGTTGCAAAACCGATTTTAAGCAATTATTTTAATTCAAGAGTTCAGATTAACCTAATTGATATGCAATCTTTGTCAGACGGAAACTATAAAATGGGTATTGGTCTATCAAGTGTTATATTTATGAAGGTTTATTATAGAACCACTGAAATCTATGTAGCCCGAAAAGAAACTGTTAAATGGAAGAGCTCCAATTACAAGGGAGTGTTGAGTGAGAAAATGCCGATGCTTGCAACTTGAATGAGGGAAATAAATCACTTAAATAGTCATTGAGAATAAAATTTGTACACTTTAAAATGCAAAAAAAAAAAAAACTCTTATCATATTAGTTCTAAAAAATCTTCATTCAGAGTAGTATTCAGAGTATTATTGATACACATATTGAAGCTTCTGCAATTACAAATTAGTAGGTATTTGGGAATCTGTAAGACGTTTTGTCTCACATAGCATGCAAAAGGGTTTCTGCTTGCATGCTTTGATTTTATCTTTCAAAAAATATTTTCCGGAAGTATATATATGAAGACTTTGTTTATGTACCTTTGTCCTGAAGTGGATCAAGGTCTTACAGAAGCTCAAAATTTAGTATCTAGAGTAATAGACGCAGATTTTGACAAAAATTTATATGAACTTGTTTGTGAAGCTGAAGTACTGGTTCATCTTTTCTCAAGAAATATGTTCGAAATTTTGTATTTAATTGCTCACTGTAATTAGAGTTTAGAATAGATAAGCAAATAAAAGGAATCAGACAAGCAGTGAATGAATTGTCTATAGGTGGTGGACAAGGAATGTTGAGATGTAATTGTACAGCCAATTGTATCACAAGCCGCTATACATGCAAAAAATCTAAAGTATCAAGTATCGTAATTATCCAAATTTAATTACAAGTCAGTAAAAAATGAACATTGATTAAAAAAAACAGAATTCAACTTTTATGACATGTCTAAAAAAATAAATAAAAAATTTTTTTTTTTGAAAAAAACTTCTGACTTTAATGACATTTAGATTTATTTTAACAGTATCTCATAAAGGCTAAACCAAATTTTTAATTTTTTTTTAATAATTTCACTATTGATTACATGTCATTAAAAATTTGCTTTTTATTTTTTTTAAATAAGTGCTCAATTTTGAATAACATGTCACTAAAATAGAGTTGCCGTTTTGATGTTCGTGTACAAAAATAAAATCTACAACTTCTCAAATAAAAAAAAAAATTTTCCCTCGACAGCCAACACAGATGTATATAAGAAAGTAGAAAAATTTTTCACATTTTATAATGATTAATAATGATTTTCTAATACATATACTATTTTTCAAATTTGCAGATTTATTGCACAGTCTAAAATTTGAATAATTAAAACACACAATCAGATGACAAATTTTGCACAGCAAATTCTATACCCAAAAAAAAAATGCTACTTTAACATTATGTAGAGTTAACTTTTCTATTAGGGACAAAATTTTAAATTTTTTTCATATTATTTAACTTTAAATATTATATAAAAAAGTTAGGTTCTAAATTTTATTGTTTAAATCTACTATGTCATTTTAATAAAAGAAAACAAAAAAAATCACTATAGCTACATTAGTGAACATGCAACCGAAGAGGCTGTGTCAGCTTTTCGGATTAAATTTTCAATATCCTTTTCACTCATGTCTTCATAATACCACTTATCATATGCATCTCTATCATCGTTTATTTCGTTTGACTTGATTTCATCAGATTTTACTTTTGTATCAAAATAATAACGCAATAAATATTTGACATCTTTGTCTTTGTCATAAGTACATGGCATAATGATATACTTGCTTGGAGGAAGAAGAATTCTTTTCGCAACTTGTCTTTGCTTCTTGAATTTTTTGATGGTTGCCACTCGTTTCACTGAAGGTTTTTCATATTTGCCCATTGAGTTTTTTTCCGATTTGGGCTTTATCGCAAAGACATGAAAGCCAATTTGTTCAAGGTCTTTAAAGCATTCGTCACTTTGACTAAGCCGGCTTTCTGGATCATCTTTTTGAATAATTGATATTAAACCCATTGAATGCTTGACCGATGTGGGAATATCAAACTCATGCTGAGGGTTGGTCCAAAACACTGCAGGATAATAGCCACAACCTCCTGAATTTTTTCCTG
>PJRA01000473.1:3193-16997 GCA_016987375.1 Brachionus koreanus | reverse complement strand
GAAGCCATGAATTATTGAGTTGTAAAGTCTGAGAAAGTGATCATGAGTGCTCATATTTTTTCTAAAACCGGACTGGCATGGTGGTAAGTGGTTTTTTTCTTCTAGCAAATTAAGAAGTTTGTTGTTTATTATTTTTTTCATCCATTTTGCAACACATGATATAAGTGAGATTGGTCGATAGGATGAAGCTATTTCAGGTGGTTTGTCTTTTTTGTGAATCATTTTGATTTTCGACTTTTTCCAGTCAATTGGTAAATATCCTAATTTAAGTGAGGCATTGAATAGTTTGAAAATACGTATTAGTGTATGAGTTGGGCAATTTTTGAGTACCTTATTGTTTATGTTGTCTATACCGGGAGAGGCTTTTGAGTTTAAGGTTTTTAGAGCATCCATAAATTCTTTCTTTGGGATCTCGTCACTTGATTCAGAATTTAATTGGTCAAGATTTATTGAGTCTAAGTGATCAAGACTACAATCTGGTGTAAAGATGTCTTTAAGATGGTTTCCAAAAATTTCGACAATTTCTTCCTGGTCATTTGTGATAACATTTTGAGTATTTTTAAGTTTAATTTCTGTTTTAATTGTTTGGAAGCTAGTAGATTCATTTAGCTTATTAATTAGCTTCCAATGTCTGGAATCGGATTGGTTAAAGTTGTGTAGTTCTTTAAAATCTAAATTGAATTTATAATTTTTAAAATTTTTAATCCCATTTTTAACTTGTCTACATATAAGATTATACATTTTTTTTCGATATTCTGTGTAGTTGTTGTTTAGCGATCTTTTTAGTTTTCGTTTAAGTTTAATTTGATCAAGGAGGAATCTAGGAATTTCAGCAGGTTTTGTCGCTTTTGTCATAAAGGATTTTGAATTTGTTGCATAGTCGAGTGAGCTTTTAAGATCGTAAATTAATTCAGAGGCTTCTTTTTCAATATCATCTTTGTTTTCTAAGAGGCAGGTTGATTGTCTTTTGCTAATATCATCTCTGAAGTTATCCCAGTTAATGCGTTTAATTGTATGGTATCTTTTAAAGGGTTCTAGATTTTTAAAGATAGTGATTGTTGGTTGGTGGTCACTAATTGCCTGTTTCAAAACAGTATGTGAGTGAAAATAAGTAAGCATAGAGCTAGACGTAATGGAGAGGTCGATCACGGACTTTCCACGATTGTATGTTGTTTTGGCGCAGTTAACAATGTGTGCATTTGTTTTAGATATGAAGTTTTCAAGAATAATTCCATTTGAGTTTTCATTTTGACAATGCCAGATTTTGTTTTTACAATTAAGGTCGCCTGTAATAATACAATTTTTGTGGTTTGCTGAAATGTGTTCGAAAAGACTTTGGTTTAATTTGGTTGACGGACTTAAGTAGATAGAGAATATTGCGATTTTATTTTTTTGGCCTGTTTGGATTTCAATACCTACAGCATTTTCAGAGGTGGTCAAATTTATTAATGGAATTTGTGAGACAATTATGGAGTTTTTAATACAAATTGCTGAGCCTCCTCCACGGCGGCCAATACGATCTGAACGAAAAATATTGAAGCCTGGAATTTCAAGTTGTTTGTTTGGTTTTAGAAAAGTTTCATTTAGACTGACGATATCAGCCTTGTAAATTTTAGCTAAATTGGTAAGTTGAATAATTTTTGTTTCCGAATTTACAGATTGAATGTTTAAGTGTAAGATTTTTAGTGTATTAATCATTATTAATGAGCATTTCATTATCTGAGTCGATAGTACTTTCTTCTTTATTTTCATTAGTAAGATTTGATTTCAAATATGTTTCAATAATTGTAGCGAAAAGAGGTCCGAAGTGTTTAGTAATTATGCCAATGATGTATTGTGGATTTTCGTAAATAGATTCGTGGATCATATTAAGATCTTTGATTATGTCGATTATAAACATGATTAGTTTTGCAATAGGGATGATAAATGGCTGAGGGTTGCTGCTTATTGATTGGTCTGGTGCGACGGATTCTACACGGTTAGTATTTACCATTTTATTTTTTGTTTTTTTGTCTAAAACTTCCTTTTTTCTTTTAATCTCATCAATCATATGGCTACATGCTTTACTGACGGATGAATGTTTTTCGCCACAATTTGCGCAGCGGAACTTATTTGGGTCGTTTATTTTGCATGTTTTGTGAGAGTGGTCTTGAGCGCATCTAAGACAGGTAGGTTTTTTTTTTATATTAGGACAATTAGTCATAAAATGGCCAAATTTCTGGCAGTGGTAACATTGGTCGGGTTGAATGTCGAATTTCCAGGGAGAAATTTTGATATATGAATGACCAATTTTTATTTTTTTTTCTTCAATTAGCTTATTGAATATTTCACGATCATTTAGTATAGCTTTAATTATATTTGTAGGTATATTTGAACTTTTTTTTTTGATTCTAGTCATATTAGTTATTTTGAAATTTTCTAACATGTATGATTTGTTTTCTTCATCATCAACATCGAAATCGGATGTGACATTGTACAGTGCGATATAGAATTTTGGCTTTGTTTCAATGTTTTTCAGACCATGTCTAAAAGCATCTTTTGGCCATGGTTCTTTGATGTAATCTAGGTCTTCTTTAGACTTGGTTCTAATTATTAATTCATTTTTCTGATTTATGTATGCGTTCAGAATATTTGCGTTAGGTTTGCATCTTTTAATTTCGTTTTGAAGTTTTATGTATGCTTTTAGTTCTTTTGGGAATGACTCTTTGTTTAGGAATTTAGCTGTGTATGATGATTGTTTGTTTTGATTTTCTTGTTCATGCTCTATTGTTTTGGAAAAATTCATAGATTTGGTTAAGTTGTTTGAGAAATTGTTTTTTGCTTGATTTGTGACAATTTGTGAGAATAAGTTTTGATTTTGTTTAAGTTGATTCGATGAATTATTGTTATAGTTTTGTATATTTGAAGGTAGTTGAGATTGCAAAATCATTTGGTTGAAGTTCCCGTCGTCGGGTGGTGCAGTTGCACTCATGTCTGGAAGCAGAAAAAGGCAACGAAGGATTTGGAAGCAAGGTTGGGTATTATAATTTATGTAAATTTATTCCAAAAAAATTTTCAAATTTTTTTTTTGCTAAAAATTTAATTTAATATTTCATTATTGAAAGTAGCTTTACCAAACAACCATCTATTGCCGATTTTTTTTTCAAAAAAATTAACTTTTTGTTTTTTTTTCGCATTTTTATTTTAATTTTCAAATCAATAAAATTTGCTTTAAATTTTTTGTTATCCCAATATATAGTTTATGTTTATGCTTATTAATTTGCTATAGCGAGGATTGACTGTGTGAGAATCAAAATAAAAAAAAATTAGACAAAAAAAAACATAATTGATTTGAATGCTTCAAAATGACATAAATCAATTTAAAATGATCAAAATAACATAACAGTAAAATAGCAAACAAAATTTATTATTTATACACATTTTCAGGTATCTTAAACAACCACCCTTAGATTTATCATTTAGTGGATTCACTTAGAAACGAACAAAATAAAATGAAAAACAATTTATAAAAATTAAGAACCGGGAAATTCAAAGTGTGTTAAAAGTGAAAAAATTCTATCATGAAAATTTTGGCAAGTTATGATCGAAATAATTTGACGATTAAAGAATTAAGTTTATTATAAACAAAAAAATAATTGATTAATTGACAATTTATTCTTCTTTTTTTTTTAATAAAGCTATTATGATTATGTCATTAAGAACATTTTTTTTGAACTTGTCATTTTACAGGTAATGTCATTTTAAGTATTCTATTTTGATATTGTGTCATTATGAGCATTTTATTTTAAACACTGTTATTTTAATAATTTACCCGAGGATTGATTATATTGCCTTGTTTAATGGCGAAGTTTCGAATGAGGTGCATCGCACTTTAAATCATATTTTTTTTAACATGGTCGAGGTCTATGCCTCTACATGCACTAAACAAACTTCTTCGACTATTAATACAAGGTAATACGGTAATACACTTCTTAGTTGAAAAATAGATTTTTTTAAAATAATTACATTAAATGTAATATATTTAAGCTTGTTATTAATTGATAGTTGATAAAGTTAGAATAATTAGACATTTCTTCCTTTAAAATTTCCAAAAGAGAAATAACAATTAAAATGATGGCAAGAGCTAAAGAATTAAAACAGATTTCATTGTTTTAAAAATGTGGTACTTTGCTTGGCAAAGCTTTTTTGGAGATAAGTATGAGTAATTTTTACATTAGGACCTTTGTTCACGTCTATCCGATCTTCTCTTTAGTCATTTTGGAGCAATTATTTTGGCCCAATATTAACTAAAAAGCTTATGTTTAAGGCTAGTTAACACATCCAGCTATATCGACAAACTTGTCGCTATATCACAGTATGGGTACCTGTTTTAGTAATAACCATTTATTACCTAAAAAAAATTAATATTTATTTATATGATTTGATTTAGTATTTTAAAATAAGTAATGATTGATATACAAAAATATATAGAAAATTGAAATATTAGATATTTACAATAATAGCTTTATCCTAGCAATTTGATGATCAGGCTTGGGAGCCTTGGTGTCTCTAAAAGCACTAAACTTTTCATCCAATTTAAGAATTTCATAAATCTTCTTGACAGTATATTCTTTTTGCGCATGAAGTCCAATGGCCAGAAGCTGATCCATTCTTTGATTGTGCTTCAAGCCTACTGAACACGTAAACAATGAATTTAAACTGGAATATTTGCAGAGAATTTCCCATAGATTATTGGGACCCAGATAGCGATCGTACTCTTGATCTGGCAGACATCTGGTTAGATCGTACTTCTCAACCACTGCACCAGTTAAATCCAACATTATGTCCGGTACGGTTAAACCATTCAAAAATTCATAGCAAACTTTGAATTTAGCAAATGCTTTTTCCAACAGAGGGCCAAACATTTCGTCTTTATCAAGCCTATTTTTGCAAAACAATAGCTGATTATGTTCATCGACTGGCAGGCGGTCGTCTATGACCACATCGGTCCACTCTCCATTAAGCCAGAATCTAAAGTGAAATATTCCCGAATAATTGGAACCGAAAAAATCCTGCTCATTAGGTATGATTTGATTGAAATTTTCTTCATTTATTAACAGTGCAGGAAGGGCATCGATTAACTCAAAATTTTTGAGAAGACCTTTGTCTAAATTTTCAGGTTGGATTTTGCCTGAGAAAAATTTTGGCTTGGATGTAAACTCAATAGGTCGTTTCCATTCAATGTTTTTGCCAACAAAATCCTCTTGTTTGTATACACTTGTGTTAGTGGTTGGAAATGTTTCATCCTCATAAAGGCGACCTTGATTCAAAAGGTCAGATTTTAGGCTTAAATAATCTTGTCCTAGAAATGGTCTGATCATGACACAAAATTTTTAAATAAGAAATTTTTTTGTAACCTAGCAAAAATTTCGATTTATAAGTTTTAAAGGCAATAATTGACGTAATTAGTAGAATAATCATAATTTAATGAGCACTTTTGATTTTTAATATCGGCATAACATTATGATTTTATTTTTTAATGCTTAAAGAGATTTAATATTAAACATTGTTTAATATTATTATTTGATATTAAACATCAAATAGAATTCCAATCAAGTTTATTACATCGTTGATGCATGTTTTGGTCATTTTGTTATTTATGTAAAGTTTATATATGACAAGTTTTTTTTTTCTTTAAGAAGAAGAGCTAGAAACAAAAACAATTCTAAGAGGTATCTACATAGAAAATTAAGAACTATTGTTCAGCATATTATTTATTATTTTATTAAAAATATAATTTAGGACGGGTCCCCAGGTTTGTCCGAATGGCTTACGCCTTCGTTTAAACCCAATTTTTCAGCATATTTATTAATGATATTCCTAGAAGAAATAAGACCAATAAAGAATACTCTCTTTCCTAACTTTGATCTTAAATTACATGGAAATAAAATTTGAAATCAAAAAAGAAATTAAATTTTTAGGTATCAAATTTGATTGTAAACTAAATTTCAACTCAATGATGGACAAAATTAGAGAGCTTTAATTTGATTAGGATTTTGTCAAAGGAAAAATGGAGCCTTAGTTAAGACACTGGGTAACCTCTATAAGTTTCTTTTTGGATCTATTAGAGACTATTCTTTTCCTTGTTTAAACTCATTATTAGAAAACAATATTAAAAAAATGCAGGTTATTCAAAACTCAAATTTGATAATCCCTCCAACATTTAACATCACGTGGCTCTTAATAAGCTTAAATTACTAAAAGTCTTGAATCGACTTTTTGAATTTAGTGAGAGATATGTTGGGGCTGGTCTTAGAAATTCTGTACCATTAGTTGTCAAACTGGTTGAAGAATATAAAGCAGATGTTGAATCGAAGTATTTCGAATACCCGATTCCACTCTGCAATTGCTACTTTAAAAAAAATTTTTTATTTTCGTTTTTATACGATTATGAAAAAAAAATTTTTTTTGTTGCAATAAATGGTAAATCTATAAGCCCGTATCTTTAAGTACTATAAAAAATGCAAATTTTTTTTTTCCTTTCAAATTTTTATTTCCAATTAATATTAACAATTATTTATTCAAAAAATCAAAAAAAAATTTAAGTGTAAACGGTTTGTTTTTTGTGAGTAAAATTGTTAACTGTTTGAAATCAATAAGCCGTTGAACTTAGATAAAATGTTATAAGAAAAATTAAAAAAGATTTTAAAAAAATTTAATAAAAATTAATTAAAGAAAAAATATAAAAACGGAAAAAAATTACAATTAATAGTTATTGGGTTTAAAATTTTTCATTTATTAGATATTTCTATTGCTTCGAAGTCAAGTAAATGGCCAGATTTTACAAAAAAGTTGTACAATTTCTTAGTGGAATTTTTGTTGAATTTGTAAGTATTTGAACGGATCTTGATAAATTAGTACTTATCGTTGGCTATATAATTTGTGCGTAAGCGATACATAATTATATTAATATATAGATTTTGTTTGGATAGAATAAGCGAAATATTTGACTAGCTTCATAAAAATTGTTAATATTATTCATGCTAACGTACCATTTATCCTCTATTGTCTCATCCCATTCATAATATTTATCAGACGGACTTATCTGTGTCGGATTTTTTTCAAATCCTATGAACTCTCCTGACATTGACCACTTGCTCAGTGACCCGTCAAATAAGAGTCACTGTATTTAATATTTTTAATTAAAAAATTCAAGAAAGTTCAAAAAAGTTAGTTTAAACTATACAAAAATTATTAACTTTCAAATAAAAATAAGAAACACAATATCAAAAGATTTAAGTTGTACTATGTTACATAATTTTTCTAGTATTTTGTAAAAAAAGAAATTAAAATAAAAAATACAACATTTTCAAAATTCAAATGAACTCTATTTCTAAGTTATTTCAGTCTGAGTAACTAATTTTGATGCATGGTTACCAATTAAAATATTTTTTATGTTGTCCAACGTGATTTCAAATTCTTTTCTATTATGATTTGTACTCTTTGAAATCTTACTGATAATTGTTTTTGTCTCACTAATCAAGCGTTCATTAGAGTCTATTTGAAGATTTAATTTTCCCAGTCGTTTTTCAAGAGGATTTAAACGATTTTGAATATAGTTTTCGATGAAATTCTATAATTAAGTCGATGTCTTCGTTAAAACTCTTATTGAGTCCTAGAGTTGTTTTGTTTTGTTTTCGAATTGATTTTATTTGCTCTGATTTCAAATCTTTCTGAAAAGTGAATTCCGGCTTTGGAGTTTTGTAAGATTTCACTTCGCTTTGTTCTGTGACCGGATTAGAAATCGTTGAGATGCTTGATATAGTTGGTTCGCCTTGTTTAGAAGTGGTTCGGTGAACTGATTTTAACGCTTCTGGCATTTTAATAGTGGGTTTGTCTCAAAAACGTTTGGTTCATAGCGTTTAAAATTTTCGATTTGTGATTGAGTCTGTTCGATTCGTAATTGAATTGTGCCTTCCCATTTTAATGCTTTTTTGTGCGCTATAAGATCCTGTTGCAGTTTGTACTCTAGTAATTTTATGTACTCCATCGAGTTTGTGTTTTGTGTCGGCTTGTTTATCATTGCTTATCTTTTTATTGTTGTTTAAGTAAGCTAGGAATTTCGTAAAATTCTGAGATTTCAAAGATTGTAGCACAACTTATACAGGCGACTTAGAGGGTCGAAAAAACTGTTCTTTTGTTCTTAAGGTAGCTCGAGAACGGTTTTCAAAATTTCAAAAAAATTATCATAATTCAACAGATATTTTCAAATATTTTCTTTACTTCTCAATCTTTGGTGCTCCACCTAATTGAGAAACATTTGGCAAAAAACTGTAATAGAAGATATAATTTTTCAGCAAACGAGTTTTAAATGTCTGAAACAGTCTGAAAAGGGAAATCGAAATTCATTTCAAAAGCTTTTAATGTTAGTTTTGATTAAATCTTTGTAATTATGGAAAATTTTAATAAATTCAATTGTAAATATTATTTAAAAAAGAACATGTTTCTTTCAATTTAATTAAAAAACATATAAAAAGTGCATTTTATCATAATTTGATTATTAATAAAATGAAATTTTCTTGGTCAGATAAGCAGCTCTTAAAAACAATTTTGGAAAATTTTATTTGATTTTATTAACTTTACTTTCTAGTTTTTATTTTAAATAATATTGTAAATATCTACGGTACCATTTATCAAACAGAATTTTTTTTTATTTAGCAAAATTAAAGTAATGCATATAAAGCACCATATATCTACGACAAACTAAAAATATCAAAATACAATCCCTTATTACGTATCAATTGATCATGGGTTCCCTCTTCGATTGTATTGCCTTCATTTAAAACATAAATTTTGTCTGCTTCCTTAATAATATCTAATCTAAAATATTCAGAAAAAATAGAGGCAGATTAACTTTCAAATCTTTTAAATACTCACTGGTGAGATATTATAAGACATGTTCGTCCATCTTGTACTTTTTTTAATGCAGCGTGCACAATAATCATTGAATGATTGTCCAAAGCTGAAGTTACTTCATCGAAAAGTAAAATTTTTGGCTGCATCATTAGCATTCGAGCAATAGCTATCCGCTGTTTTTCTCCTCCACTTAGCTGATTTCCTTTTAAACCAACATTGGTTTCAAATTTCTTTAAAAAAAGAATTAATTTCAAATATTTTTCAGAAATTTGAATTTTTTGTCTTAGAAAAATGAAACTATTTTTTCTAGCAATTAAGCAAATAAAATGATTTGAGATTTTTTTTTTTAATTAGAACAAAAATAAACCTCTGGTAAACTCAAAATCAAATCATAAATGTTAGACATTTTGGCAACATTCTCTAGTTCGCCAATTGAGATATTACTAGAATCAGTCAAACCATAGCAGATATTCTCCTTTACACTCATATTAAATAGAACAGGTTCCTGTAAAACCAAGCCAATCTTTGATCTCAACCAAATAATATTCAATTTACGTATGTCTAAATTATCTAAAAGAATTTCACCTTCGTCAACATCATAAAAACGCATAAGAAGCGCAATACAAGTACTTTTACCACATCCTGAATGTCCTACTAGAGCAATATTGTTGTTTGCTTTTATTTTCAGACATAAGCTGTTTAAAACAATTTGTTCCTTTCGATTTGAATATCTAAATTTTACATTTACAAAATCAATATTTCCAAATAGATCGACTGGTTTTATGCCATTTTCTGACATAGAATCTATGTTTGATTTTCGATTCAAAATTTGAATGGTTGATGTGGCAGCACTTTTAGCCTTTTTCAAATCTGGAATTTGGGAAAATAGTTGTCCTAAAGCAATTGATGAAAAAGTAATTGTAGCATAAACTTTAAAAAATGTAGCTAACAATAATGTTCCATTAAGTAAATGTTTGTAAGCATAGCCAAAAGCAATAGCTTGCATGAAAAATAGAACTGAATTTGACAATGCATAAAAAAAACCTTTTACAATTAAATACAAAAATTTGTTTTTTCCATTTTTGATTTCAGTAAATAAATCATAAAAGTAGTTCTCTCTTGTAAAGCTAATTATTGTTTTTAAATTTTCTAAAGTTTCACTAATATGACTTCCAATTTTTTCTTCATATGATTTTCCTCTTGATTTATCCCATGATGGTTGAAAATTTATGAATCCACTTAAGAAATTGATTGGTACTAGTGAAATTATAAGCAAACACAACTTCCATTCAATTACCAAACCAAAAATGATGCAAAAGCCAACACTTGATAAAGCTTGACACATTAAACTAAGTAGATCTGAAGTTAAACCACGGCAAAATGGAATATTTGCAGCTAAATGGGAAGCCAAAATGTTTGATTTATTTTCATCCCTGTCGTGGAATGCTATCTCTTGTCTCAAATATGCTTCAAATGTTTTAACTCTCAGTCTTATTGTTAGCCGAGAACCAATTAATGAAAATAAAAAATTCGATAAAGTATAAAATATAATGTTTCCTAAGCCTATACCTAAAATAATAAACAAATATTTTATGCTCATATTTTCTTGTTGCTTTTTAGTCAAAGAAAAAATGGTATAAATTTCGGTGAATAAAATTGAAGCAATTGGAACAACTAATCCAGCTAACAGTTGTGAAACGATTCCGACTAAAATGTAAATTTTTTCTGGTAAATGATTATTCCATAATTGGAATATTACACTAGAGAAATTAGCACTTTTTAGTTCATTTGTATCATTTTTTTCATTATCATATACAGTTTTAATATTCAGCATTGGAATTTTATCAAAACTACTACTACTACTACTCACATTTATTTTTTTCTCATTTTCTTCCAAACTTTTAATTTTAGTCATAGAAAAATTATAATAACAGCCTTTAATATTCATCAAATCTTCATGAGTTCCCATTTCTATTACTTTTCCATTGTCTAGATAAAAAATTAAATCAGAATTTTGAATGGTTTTAAGTCTATGTGCTACAATAATTGTTGTTCTGCCAATTTTAATTTTTTCTAGTGCATCTTGGACCAATTTTTCATTATGGTAATCTAATGCTGAAGTAGCTTCGTCCAGCAACAGTATTTTTGAATTTTTCAAAATAGCTCTGGCGAGTGCTATACGTTGCTTTTGACCACCGGACAATTGTGTTCCCCTTTCACCTACTTGTGTATCATATTTGTTATTAAATTTCATTATAAAATCATGGGCATTTGCGTTTTTGGCTGCTTGCTCTACCTCTAAGTCTGTTGCATCAAGCTTTCCTATGCGTATGTTATCTTTTATTGATGTTGAGAACAAAATTGGTTCTTGTGATACCAGAGATATTTGTTCTCTTAGCCATTGAAGATTCAAATCTTTTATATCTACATTATCTATTTCAATCGATCCCGAATTTGGATCATAAAATCTAAGTAGTAAATGTAAAATTGTGGTCTTTCCACAGCCACTAGGACCACAAAATGCCACAGTGCTACCTATTGGTATAGAAAAATCAAATCCCGAGAGAATTTTCAAATCTGCTCTTTGTGAGTAAGCAAAATGAACATTATTAAATCTTATTTCTTTTTCAATTTTGTCCAACTTTTTTTTGTTTTCATGGTCAGACACATCAATTGCAGATTTTCTTCTAATGATACTAAAAATATCATTGGCAGCAGTTTTTGCTTCAGTGATCTCCTTCAAAAATGGTAAAACTTGTCCGAAAGAGAATGTGGCTGTTATCATCAAAAACAAAGAGCGTAGTATATTTTGAGAACTAAATTGTTCACATTCTTCGCGAGCCAAATATGGTCCATAAAAAATTCCAATTGCAAACACCAAATTGTAGAAAAATAATGAAAATCCGAAAAAAAAACCTGTGAAAAATCCTTTTTTCAAACTTATTTTCTCGCTAATATTTAGATTATTTTTATAATTTCTTATGACATTTTTCATAGTACCAAATGACAGAACAGTACGAATTGAACTTAGAGCTTCTTCAGCTATTTGTCCAGCAGACCCGTACCCGACATACTCTGCAATTGAATACTTTTTGATAAACATTACCATTAGTACAGTGCTAATAATCATAAATGGAAGTATGGATAGCATGACTAGTCCGAATTTCCAAGACGAAATCATGGCATAAATAAAACAAGATAGAGCTCTAGTTAAAATCGATATAAAATCTCCAATTTTATATCCAAAGCCTTTCTTCAATGTGTTCAAATTGTTTACTAATCGTGAATTTAATTCTACTGGTGAGTTGGCATCATAAAACGCTAAATCTTGTTTTAACAAAGATTTAAAAAGCTTGTTTCTAATAGTTTTAATTTGTCTCTCAGCAGTTTTTTCGAAAAATACAAACATCGTGAAATTTGAGACAATTGAACCAAGTCCAAAATAAACATAAAACAAGATAAATTTGTAAGTTTGGTTTTCATAGTCGGTCTCAATATCATTCGTACTGAAATTGACGCTTAAAACAAAATATTTTATTTTTTTTACTTTTTTTTTATTTTTTAAATATAAATGTTAAATTAACAAAATTTTTGCTAGCAAAAAAAATTCTAAAGCCATTAGTTGGCTAATTGAAGTTTTTGATCAAATTGAAATGATCATGATGCTCAAGAGTTATCATTAAAAAAAAAGGTTTTAAAATATGTTAGAGTAAAAGATTTATTTTAGAAGAGCTTGCGATGAAGAAAACCCAATATCATCATCAAAAAAAACCTAACAGAAGAAGATGTACAATGTGCAAGAATAAAAAGGATGCTAAAAAGCGTGACATCAAAAGTTCAAGTATTTGTTCTCATTGCGAAAACTTTGTAAAGAACATTTTGAAAAAATTAATACTGTAATTTGTAAAAGACGCATATTAATTTAATTTTATCTTTTTATCCTTTTTTATGATTCTTTTAATCTTTTTATATTCTGAAATTTATAAATATTTTAGTTAATAAAATTGGTTTTGTGAAATTTAGTACAAAATAGAAAAATTGAACAAAAATTAATG
Source organism: Brachionus koreanus (assembly GCA_016987375.1). NCBI lineage: Eukaryota > Metazoa > Rotifera > Eurotatoria > Ploima > Brachionidae > Brachionus > Brachionus koreanus. The sequence continues at coordinate 4,047 of PJRA01000473.1, read as the reverse complement.
CAACTTTGAATGTTGCACCATTTTCTATTTACAGAACTTGCTTTTGACTTTTAAAAGTATAGTTATAAGACTTTTTAACTTTTTGTTCTGTTCTATTGTACTAAATTTCACAAAACCATAAAATTAAAAAAAAAAATCAATGTCTTCTTATTTTTTTTTGGTCAAAATTGACCCATTCTAGTCCTTAACGTAGCTTTTTATTTTTTAGACGGATAAGTGTTAATTAAAGTCAAAGAGATCTAAATAACATTTAACAGAGAATTTTAATTAGGTGGTACTTTTTTCGATGATGTATTATTTCATAGAAAATGTAAAAATTTGTCATTATCCTGTTCATTCAGTTGATATTCAAGTTTTTATAAACATTGGATGTCATCATTAGGATGATAATAAAAGCTCTGAGCTATACGCATTATCAGGATGATATGGTCACTACAAAATTTTTAGATAAATCTAGTTAATATCAAAATTACTAGTTTGACAACTCAAAGGTTATATTATCCAATCTAAAAAAATAAGTAAATATCAAAAAATGAGAAATAAATAGAAATTTATGAAAAATTTTATTTAATATGTTAATTAAAAATTTAAAATAATTAAATTATTATCTTAAAAGATAGAATTTTGTTGAATATAGCCTATATTCTAACCTCGGAATGTTTTCAGTCAGTTAGAAAAATAATAGTATGAAAGTAATAGCTTGCTATATTTTATTAATTTTGAACTTTTGAACTCTTAAAGCGTACACATGATTATTGTCTTGTTAATGCAGTAGCCTGTTAGTCCATAATTAAGCTGTATTTTCAAGAATCTAAAAAGGACTGTCACCTTTCAATAATAAAAGCTAATGTTAA
>PJRA01000343.1:1347642-1358984 GCA_016987375.1 Brachionus koreanus | reverse complement strand
AACAGTTTTAAATCAAGAATTGACAATGAAGTGTTTGGATTAAATGAAAGCAACGACTGCAATGGCTCGCTCAAGGGCTAAGCGCATCACGCGCTGGTTTAGGTTCACCTTAAACTGCAGTTTACTACTACTACTATTTAAAATTTAAAAAGCATCTCATGAGCAACAAAACTTTGATTTTTTGGTTGAGAATGTTAATGGAAAAAAATGGTAAAATACATTGTGATCAGAGTAAATTTCAAGGCAATGGCAAATATTTAGAAAATTAGTTGGGATTAAGAATTCAATAAAGTAAGTAGAAGTCGAAAAATAGAGCATTCTATTTTGTTTATTTTCTCATTACCACAAATTTAATTAATAAATCAATCATGATCATTTATTTTTTTATTTTAATATAAAATAATCACAAAATAGATTTAAAGCAAATCATTTTTTTTTTTCATTTTCATTCATTCTATTACAAATTAAACATTTGTCAATTTGTAGTGAATTGAAAAAAATTTTTTTTTTAAGAATTGAAGTTGTTGAAAAATTTTAACAACTTTCATAAAGCATGTTTTTTAATTGAATAATTTAGAAAATTTTTTTTATCAACTTAAACCCTGAATATTTTTTGACGAAGAATTCCATTTTTAAAATTTTTCCTCATTTCATAAAAAAAAAGATCCGTTCAAAGATATTTGTAAAAAAGCTAACCTGGAAAATGTTTATTCATTTTATTCATTGATTGATTTCGCTTTGAATTGGAATTGATCTCATTTATTTTAGGTGATTGAGTGTCACATGTGGATAAAAGGTTTATGCTCCGCTTAGGTGGCTTCGGCGTACCATAATAGTGTCCATTATATACACCGTATTCTAGAAGCTCTCCGCTTTGCTCAAGCTCTAAAAACTGTTCATCGCTAAGAAAAATGTAGTCTTGGCCATTAATTTCACCACTACGCGGAAGCCTCGTTGTGCACGGAACAGTTCTCATGTACACATTTTCCCTAATGGTCTGCTGTAAATCGTAGTCGATTGATCCCTTGTGAAATCTGGCGTCCAAATATGTGCGCAGGTCGTATTGTAAATTTTGGCTAATATATCTGACCGAACGGAACGTGATTGTTTTGTTGGACTTGTATAGCTTGCTCAGCAAATCGATGCAATCGAACAGCGTGTAGCCGGACACCTTGTTCGATTGAATTTCGAGTATGATCTCGTTTGGCAAGAGCTTGGAATTTGTCGTAAAATTAAGATAGGTCGGGTCGAAGTCGTTGCTTAAAAAAACGAATTGTCCGTTCTCTGAACCGCCCTGCAGTCTTGTTAACAACAGCTTTTCCAGGTCGATTTGACTTAATTTTGACAAATCGAGTACAGACTCGTGCTTTTTCTGCGACCAGTGATTACTGGAGCCGGACAGCGACGAATTCGAAATTGACGACGAATTAGACGAGAGCCCGGGCGATGCTTGCGCTTGCTGGCTTGTACTCATGTTAGCTATTCAAAAAATTAATTTTCTTTTTTTCAAGCGTATAAAACTGTTCTCATTATATAAGTTTGCTAATTAGCTAATTAACAGTTGTCTAAGATCAAATTAAATTTTTGTGTTTGTTGTTTTTTTATTATTATTATTATTATTATCTAAAATAAAGAAAAATTAATTGAAATGATGAGAGGATAAAATGGCAGAATAAAATTCATTTAAGTTTTTGTTTTTTTGTTTTAGAAAGCATTTCAAATATTCGAAACGTGCAGAGTTGAATGGATGAGTCCGACACTAAAAGTAGACTGAAAACATTTTTATATAATTATGATAATTTTATGATAAATTTTAATCTAAGCTTTACTTCCTAAATACATGAACAGAAATGTATTTTTTTAGCCTAAATTCATATCCATTCGTTTAGCTGTCTAAATAATTTGACCTTTGATTTTGTGTGAATAATTAAATGAAAGAGAAATAATCCATTTCGAATGTCTATTGATACTTTTTACTCAGTCAAATTCGACTATCAAACAATCTAACAAAAAAATTGTCAAAGTGCTAGTTTCTGGCTTGAATTGATAATTTAAAAATTTAATTAATGAAATTAAATCAAAGCTTGTATAAAAGTTTTCAAAGAATTTTTCTATTTTTTTTCGGAATAAAAATTAATGTCAAGTTTTACATAAATTAAACTTTTTGAAAATTTTGAAAAATTTGATAAACTATTTAAAAAAAGAAGCATGTTTTTAAAATTAATTGAAAACTAATATGTTGCATAGTGTGGTGTCTTTGACAAAGACAACACAAAGTCACCATCTGATTTGATCAGCTTCCTCTTATTGTGAGTGACTAACGCGCATACGCAGATATGGTTGCAACCAAGCAGTTATATCTGCCATCTCACTATTTTAGTTTTTATTCGCATGCGTTAGTCAATCACAAAACTATTTGAATTTTGAATCTGATTCGAGCAACATTTTATACTAAATTTATACTTGTACCGAATAAACAATTTTATTTTACTTCGGCCTAAGCTTCAATATTTTTAATTTTTAGAACGGCCGTTTTCATATACCTTTTTTTAAAATAAATTTCTTTACAAATAAAAAAACATTTTGGTAACGTAAGATATCACAACTGGCGACGAGAATAAAAGCCCCAGAAGACTAATTAAAGTGCTTCTCGGTGGCAGTAATGTTTATAGTGCGTGCAGTGGCTTCTTGGCAATTGTCAGTTAGTACCTGGGAAAAATAATAGTCTATGACTGGTCCCAGTCATTAATGATCTGTCAGTGGTCAATACGGCCGACAGTTCCCTAGCAGTCGCTATAAAAGCGGGGGGAATATGTGATATAGCGACATCTCTGTCAATATCACTGGATTAGTTAACTAACTAAACCCTGAGTGTCTAAGTTAGAATGTAGCATAAATAGCTGCTCCTAAACGTCAAACGAGAGATCGGATAGACGGGCTCAAGGGTACTAATGTAAACATTAGACATTATAGAAGCTAATAACAATTATTCAACTGTGCACTTAAAGGTTAAATTAAAAACTTAAGTGATTTTTTAAATTTTTTTCCTAATTCTAATTTATCCTGTAATTATTTAATAAAAAATAGCCAACGGAAATTATTTTTTTTTAATGATAAAAAAACCAAATGAATGAATGAGTCTTTTTTATTTTTTAAATTTATAGTGATAAAAAAATGTTTAATATTTAACTTCTCTTTGATAAAGATATTTTGATAAGTAGAACGATTTTTCAGAATTCAATACCAAAAATTTTTATTCTGATTTTTTGTCCTTCGAAAAAAAATCAATAAAATGGTATTATCAGTTGGGGTTTACGAATCATGCTAGTATTTGTATAGCATGGAAACTTTAAAGTTCTTCATATTAACACTCATTTTTTTTTAATATTTTCTGAATTTTCATAATTTGAACTGAGTGTTTTAAATAATTTAACTTGGTGAGCATTTAGCATCAAAAATACCAGGGAAATTTATCATTATTACCACATTATCTAAACAGATTTTCGAAAAGATCATTAATAAAAAAAAATAATAAATAAATGTACTTTTTTATTGATTTTATTTAAGCAATTAAATCTTAAATTCATTATTAAAATAAAAGTTTTGCATTTTAACTATGCAAATAGTTGTATTTTATTTCCTTATGAATTAATTATGTTGAGATCAATATCAGAAAATTTTAGATGTGTATTTAATTAGACTAAAAAAAGACTTATTCTCAAAAAAATTCTTTGTTATTTACAATAAATATTAGCGCTTTTTGGCTTGTTAGTTTAAAAGGCCAACTATTCAAGTAAAAAGGATATGCTGTTATGTAATTAAAAAAAATTATCAGAGTTATAGAAATTGAAATTATAAAATTGAAAATTTTCAATTGTTTAATTATTTTCTAAATAATCAAGAAAAGAATTTAAAAAAAGCTTGTTTTGCTTAAAATTTATTTATTTATAAATGAAAAAAAAGCTATCAAAAAAACAAAATATTGAGACATGAAAATTAAAATTGAAAAAAAGAAAATATTTGAAACCAAAAATTCTTAAAAAAAATACCTACTGAAAATATTTGCAATTAGAATTAAGAATTCCTTAAAAAATTTAATAGAATTAAACTTTAAATGCTTATATCGTAATTCTTTGCCAATTAATGCCCTTAAAATAATTTTTTTATTCTTTACTTAAGAAATTTGGTCAATTTGATGTTCGAGAAACATTTTTTAATAAGATTTCTCATTTAGACAAATTATGCCCAAAAATATTTAATAACTAGATTTAATCGAATAATTCTATCTAAATAAATAGCTATTGAAAGAGTCTCAAATGGAATGTATTTTTAAATAAATGATTAAAAAATTAAGTCAGATCTAAAAAAAGTTCCTTAATTTAGAAAGTAAAAGAAATTTTTTTCAATTAGAAAATTAAAAAAGGTATAATTTAATTACAGATACTTGGTAAAGTATTTTTTGATAATTTGTTTTTATTCAATTTAAAAATCCAATTAAGTTTTTTTACAAACATAGATTACTTAAAATAAATTAAAAAACAAAAATAAATGTAAAATTTCTTAAATTATGTTTGATAATTAAAACAAACGTTACTGTACTATTAAATTGTGTTTGTATATATTTTTAACTTTAATTAACCTAAGCTTGTGATTTATGAGAATCAATTTTGAAATTTTTTTTAAATTAATAAAATTTACTTTAAGCATCAATATTTAATTTCTATTTAGATTTTATTCTAGCAACTAAATTTAAAATAAATAAACCTGATTACGTATTATTAAATTGTGTTTGTTGACTTTAAATTCAGCTTTTTTAACTTTCTTGTTTTCAACATTGTAAATAATAAATAATTTTTTCAAAATTTGGAGCTTCTTAATTGAGTTAAGAAAATTTTTGAAAATGAAAATATATTTAATTTTCAAATAAAAAATTTTCTTGTTTTGGATTTTTAGTAAAAATTGCAATTTTACAAAATAAATTTATTTAAAACAGAATTTTAGAATTTTTTTTCATCTTTAAATTTTTACCTAATACATTGTCTAATTAAAATTTAAACTTAAAAAAAAAATTAAATTTTGAATACATTTTTATGCTTATAAAATTCCCTTTATTTTTAGCCATGTGATCAAAACATTTAAAAAGCGCAATTAAAATTATTACAATTCTTTTTCAAAAATTTAATAATAAAGTTTTGAAATTTAAAAAAATATAAAAATATATGATTAAATTAAATTGCGCATTTAAAATCTTTTGATCATATTTGAAAAATGAAAATTGATCAAAAATTTTACTTGGCTTTATTTTGGTAGTCTAATGTAAAATTTAATTTAGAAAAATGTAAACAATTTTTTAACGAAATTTTGTAATCACGCAAAATAAAATTTTTCATATTAGATAATTAAAAATTATCTCTCAAATTTAATAAATCCTTGAAGAATATCTTTTAAATAGATATTGAGTTTCGATCTAATCAATTTTTTAAAATAAAAATAAAAGAACTGTTTGGAAAGACCCAAAGCAATTTTATTTATCACGGGAAAAAAATCTTATATTTCTACTAATAAGGCTAATTTCAAACCAGTTAGGCTCTTAATTAATTTTTTTATTTTAATGAATATAATAATTAAATGATTAACAGAACAAAAATCAAAAATAAAATTTTTCTAAATTAAGCAAGTTTTTTAATTATTGATAGAAGAGCGAACTAATGTTTTTCTATAAATTAAAAAAAGAATGATTTATGAATTTTTTTAAAAAGCTAACAAAATGCATTGCATTTTTAATTAATCCTCAAGTTCAACAATATCAAAAAAAAAAAGGAATAGAGGTGGCTTTTCACGACACATTTTACTTATGTCTAAATTTTATCAACTAACCTAGCCACATTTTGAACAATTTTAATCAAAAAAACAAAATCTTTAGACAAGATAAGCTCACGTAGTTTACTTAAAACATTTTTGAATTAGCTTGATATTTTAAATTTCTAGATCAATAGCTTGGATTTATTTCTTTCAAAATATGTTACTCTTTGTTTACTCAACGTTCTGTTTAATAAACGATTTTACTTTACTTACCCTAAGACTTTCTCTTTAGATGAGTTTTCAGCTTTTTAGATTCTCGAATAGGTTAACCAAATTATTTGATTAAACAAATGATAAATAGATGGTTGAGAAGTAACCGCATAATGGGATATCCTTAAAAATTAACAGAATTTAATCGTTGAAATTTATGAATTCACTTCTTTGACTTTTATTTTGGTTAAATGCCAGAAGCTTTCTAATTACTAAAAGCCGACTCTTATAGCTTAAATGCACAAACAAAGCTAAGATGAATCCGCAAGCCTGAATTAAAAAGAACTTTTTTTTTCAAAACTCGCCTCAAAAACAAATAATATTTGTCTTTTGAACGGTAAAATTTTTTTCATTAAAAATGCCTAATTCTTTTAAAATTCTTACCTGTGGCATATGTAATTTAAAGCGATCGGAACAAGACTATCAAATGAGAATAAAATTATTCAATCAATCCATAAAGAAGTGAATATTTTATTACAAAAAAAATTGAAAGATAATTTTACAATGGTGATTTAAATTATAGAAAATATCCTGAAAAAAAACTGCTATATTAATTTGACTAAAAAATATTAGTCGGCTATCTGAATTTTGATAAAATCTATTAGTGTCATTGAAGCAAATTATTTATTATTTTTTGAATCTTACACAACTAAATATTTGATTGGAATAACAGAGAAAAATAAAACAAGATTATTTTCGCCAGGCAATTGTATCAAGTTACTATCATTCGTTTATCAACATAAAAATTCAAATCCTCAAAATCGATGCACTTTATCAATTCATTACCAAAAAAAATACAAGGATCATTAGATATCTGCTGCTTAGTTATATATATCCTGGGGAAGCACTGTAATTTATTCGAATCTTAGTTGATTTAATTAACACTTTTTTTGGCATTTCAATCTTTCGGTTTATTTATACAATAAAAATAATAGCTTGGCGAAACAAAAACACAAGAAAGTTTAACTATAGTTAAAATTTTAAATAATTACGCTATGACTTAAGAATGTTTAGCAGTCGAGTTAAAACATTGCCTTAGAAACAAAGCTATTTTATTTCAATTTTGTTATTGCAAAACTTGTACACATTTTAGTTTAAATTAATTTTTTTCTATTTATTTAACTGCAGTACTTGATTAAAAAAAACATTGAAAGTCTTCAAGTTTTTGAGTATTTTTAAATAAACTTATAAACTTAGATAATAATTTTTGGCTAGAACAGTTCCTTTTAAACAAGAATGAATAATTTAATTTTTTTATTGAGAATAAAAATCAATGGGCACTAAATGAACTAAAATTTTTTAGATATTCAAGATATCTTGAATCCTAGTTTTAGTACTATAAGTTCACTTTCTAATCTTCAAAAAAGAAAATTTTTGTTTTCATGCTTGATCGAAAAAAGAAAATTTTGCATATTTATCTATTTTAACCGATTTACTGATAGATCGATTGACTCTCATACTTTATTTCAAAAACCTTTCAACATTAAGATAAAATACAAATTGATTACCATCTTATGTTCATTGAAAAAAATATTTTGAAATAAGAAATTTGCCCCCTTAAAATGAAAAATATTTAATTCAAAATTCATCAATTTTATTCTTAAAAAATACAGTTTAGAGATTTATTTTTCCAGTTAAATTCAGTTTCCTTTAGTTTTACCTTGTTTTTTTGCATCTAGCAAAATTATCAAAAACGAATACAAGTCCTTGAGATACTTAATCATCTTTTGTTTAAAATGAAAAAAATTTCAATTTTAATCACTCATAAATTGATATGAAATAGAATTTAAAGCTAAAAATTATTAATTACTTTTTGATAAAAAAATAAACTATTTTTTTCTAATCAACATAGTTTACAATCAAATGAAGTGAATGAAAAGAATTTGAAAAAATAGTACTAATCCGAAAATTTACAAGCTATTTTATCATTAAAATATTATTTCAAGTTTACTTCCTTAATTTAAATACTTGAATGTCGACTCGAGTCAAAATTTATCTGTTTTAATCGGAAACTAATTCTCAAAACAAATTGTGCACTAATAATTTTTTAATAATTGGATTTTTAAAAATCATAAGGCTTAAAAAAATCATTCAGAGTTTTACAAATATTAAAGAATATTAAAAGAAAATACATTCTAACAAATTTCCGTTAATGTTTTATTGAATTTTTTTTTGATCAAATATTTTGACAAGTTTTGTTTTTGACCATTTAAAAAATGTCTTAACAGTACGTGTTGATGAGGAAGTAAAAAATGAAAATTTTTTCATTATCAAGTTGACCAAGAGAAAAAAAGAAAATAAATCATTAATCAATGTGTTAATTTTCTTAATATCTTTGTGGGTCAAGATAAAAATAAATAAATAAATGAGAAAAATTTAGATTTATATCTGCTTATTAAAAAACACATTTCGCTTTATAAATCCACTAAATTGAAAATATTTTTTTTCCTTTACAAATATTTGTTTCAATTAAACAACTCTAATTGCCTGGGAGATTTGTGTCAATTTTAAAACAAACTAAAAAACCTTTTAGTTCAAAACTGGTACAATAATTAATAAAATATTACATTAAAAAAAGTTGCATTTAAATAAACTTAAAAGACTTTTTATTTTGAAATTTCGGATTTTGGATTTGTGCCTATTTTATGACATCAAGGTTCTTGAATATGTTTATCAGTATTTAAACTTATTTATATTCTAAATTCTAAGTGCACTCATTATCTAAAATTAAAATGTTTTCCTTGTATTTGAAAAGCAAGGAAAATAATCTTAATAAACTTGTCAACAAACAAATGAGGCAATAGAATGAACTTTTTTCAAATATGTCCAAATATTCTTAATGATGATTATCAAAATAAAGTACGGAAAAAAAAAAGAAAATAATAAAATTTTATATATTTTAAGCTTTATGTTATTTGAAAAGATCATAAATTAGAAATTTAACTAATTTTCTAAATTATCTTTAATTATTTCTATTTTATTCAATAATTTTAAAGCATATAAATTTAATTGATAAACGAAATAAATATTAATGGAATGATTAGTCGATAAAACAAATAAATAGTGTGCATATTTTGGTCAGTGTCTATTCGAGAACATTTAAAATTTCCACTTAAATAAATACATTTTTATAACTTTAGATCGCTACTATTCACTATAAAGCAAACTAAACTAAAATTTTTCCCAGGTTTATCAGTTTTATTTGTAAAAAAAAAATTTCAATAAATTTTTTTGGTCTTTATTTTTTATTCCAAGTTTACAACACCTAGTAGATCATAGAAAATTTAATTTTTTTTCCTATTTAAAATAGCACGCTACGTTAGATACTTTTAGATGTAGTTAGATTTTGAATGTGAATATTACAGAACCAGAATAATTTAAATGGGCCTAAATTAAAGATAGCTTAAGAAACAAATATTCTTAATAGTAAAACGATTTAAAATACTTTCTAAAAGCTAATTTAAAAATTACAATAGATTCGGAAATTTAAGCCCTTTCCGTCTAAAAATTGGCAAATTGAAATTTATGATCAAATCATGCTCAAATATTATTATTAATTAACTATTTTTTAACAGTAGAAAACTCGGCTGATTATTGATAAAAATTCAAAATTTAGTTATACAGAAAAATTAAATATTTTTTCTGAAAATTAAATAAAATTTTAAGAATTAAAAACAGGATACTAGATTTTTAGGGAAAGCTTTTTCATAAAATTTTATTTCTATCCAAAAATATTTTAGTTTTTAAAAAGGGATCTAAAAAATATCTCGAACTTTCTATTGTTAAATTTGTTAGTAATTTATTAGTTATTTAAACATTTGCTTTAAATAAAACTAAAGATTTGCCAAAAATAATAATAATAGTTAATATTCTACGATCAATTTAGTTAAACTAAATTGACAAAGCAGGAATAGTAACGTAGTCTCCTATGCTTTTCATTTTTTTATTCTATTTCTACCGACATTATTGAATTGGTTGATTTTCTTTTTTGAATGTTACCATAACAAAATAGAATTGATAAAATTGATAACTAAGAATGATTAAGACTTGTCTTTAAACCGCTTAAGAGACCTTATTTGAAGTATGCAGTAAAAACTTGTGGTCAATATTTATAAACAGACATTTAGATACTTGAAAAAGTACAAACAAGAGTGACAAAATTGATTGATTCAACTTTTATTCAAACAATAATAAATTTATTAAATCAAACAAAAATTAATTATAATATGTGTTTTCTGAAAAAAAAAATCTTTACTGCAGTGTTAATGTAGCGTGCTATTATCCGTAGGAACTGAATTTTCAAAACATAATAAAACTTGTTAAATTAAATTTTTACGTTTTTTTTTTAAGAGCCTTAATATTTTCATACCATTGAAAAAGTAAAAAGATTAACAAAAATAGCGTTTTTTACCACAAATATAATAAAATATAACTAATCATGTATTTATTTTTTAGATCGAGTATTTTACTTTTTATTTTTTGTCAACAAAATTAATTTTAACACCATAATTTTATTAGAATGGCAAAACTGAAAGAGAAAGAGTAATTAAGAAATTATTAGTAAAAATTTAAATTTGTTTGCGTTTGTTAATATAATAGAAGTATTTTCTTTTTTTAGTTGATTACTGCAAGTTTTACACGTGTTTTGATTAACATCAATTGCCGAAGTTTTGAGTCTAAGTTTTGAGTCTAGCGTAATGCCTAAGAATTTAACTTTTTCCTCACGATTTAAATTTATATGTATATTTTAAGGTCTAAATTGATCTTGGATTTTGTTCTTTTTTTCAAAAATCATGTAAAATGTAAAAGATAATCATGTAAAAGATAATAGTTAATAATAAAAGGCTTAAATAACTTAAAACTTAATTTGTTTTAACTTTAATAAGTAAATGAAAAATTTATTAACATTGAGGTAAAAATCATTAATTTAGGTAAAATGAATTAAATAAGTATAGCAATACTAAATTTGTTTAATAATTTTTTATTTGTTGTTTGTTTATTATATTTGTAGTATTTTTACTATTTTTGTGGATATAGTTTACTGACGTCCTTTTTTTGATCCTCTAATTTAGATATAATAAAATAATCGCTTAAAAAATAGAATTTAAGGGGGTTCCTGTTCTTTTACCATATTAACACTAGAAGCAACAAACGAGTCATTTTGAGTCTTTTGAAAAATTTTTTAATCCTCATATCTTTTGAATGTATTTTTCAAATAAATACATCTTTTTTGAATTATGTAGATTTTAAAATTTTCTTTAATAAATGAT
>PJRA01000343.1:1326071-1346410 GCA_016987375.1 Brachionus koreanus | reverse complement strand
TTATATGTTTTAAATTTTTTTTTCAAAGAGTAAATTGTTTTTGAATATTTAATGTAACTAGTATAGACCACTAGTATTTTACCTTTTTATTTAATTAAATATCTTGCTAAATATGCTCAAAAATTGTTTGACATTTGAAATTTATTACTCGAAAAATAATAACCATTAAATTTTATTTTTCTTTTCTATTCGGACAGAATTTATTAGTCTAATATTCTGAACTTTAACTTTTTAAAGACTTGCACAAAAATTAAATAAAATTAAATCAGATAATTTAATTTGTTTCGGTGTATTTATTTGCATTAGCAAAAAAAGGATTCCTTTATTAATAATTTTGCTTTTAATTTGAAACATACTCTATAAAAAATTTCGAGTATTTGTTAAGAATTTTGTTTAAGTTTAAACACTTAATTTAAATTCGAATTGTGAAAAATATTTGATAAATTTTAAGTGCATTTCAAACAAGTGGCGCCGTGGCTTAGTGGCTAAAGCGCCTGTCTAGTAAACAGGAGATCCCGGGTTCGATTCCCGGCGGTGCCTTTTTTTATTTTATTTTTTTTTACTATAAAGATTTTCTTAGTAAACCAGTTTGAAAGAACTTGACTTACTGATATTTTTCATCAAAATAAAAACTTCATTATTTAAACTAATGTGACTTCAGATTTAAAAAAAACATTAGGAATAGAAGCAAGAGGTAGAGAATTTTTTTTTAAACTAAAACATTGATACTTTGATAAAAATGCAGAAATTTTTCAAATTAGTCAGTCACTCAATCAAGAAAAAATCATGATAAGCATCAATGCTATGCTTTTTATTTAACACCAGATGGCTCAAAGTCATCTTAATACTTTTTTTCTAATTTTTTTATCTTTAGAATAGCTCATTCAATTCTTATTCAATAAACAAATTATTTCTTAATTAGAGAGCTTAAATTTTTAACAACAATAGTTAGCTAGTCTTCAAAATCTAAATCATTATGCTCTATAGGCTTTAATTATTTATCAGCGAGTAGTTCGAATCCATCAAAACACACTCTTGTTCAGTTCGCGGCTTTTGACACAAAAAACTCACGACACCTTTTTCAACTTGGTCTTGGTTAGTAAAATGTTGTCCTCTAAGAAAATGAATCTGGACTTTATTCTGGATGAGGGAGAAATTCGATCCCGTCCAGCTCTTCTATTTTTGCTGTTCTTCTAGCTGTATTAATTATAGCGTTGTGTTGAAAAAACAAAAACCTAGCTTTCGGTAGACCATAGAAGAACATTACATTTTCCTCCAAATGAAGCATACTCTTATTCTAATTGTTCAGAATAAATTTTTGTATGACTGAAAGCAGCTAAAAGTGTGTTACTCTTTGAAAATTATAAAAAACACACAACATAGAAGTATTTTATTTTCTTTTCAAATTTCAAAATTTTAATTTGAAATTTTCATTTTATAAAATTTTTTAGAATTAAATAAACAATGAGCTTGACATATTATTTTGAAGAGATTTCAAATTTTTTGATTTTAACATTGTTTATTTTAATGTTTTATGATTTCAAAGGGATGCAAAAACCAAAATTATCCTTTCTTATAGAAATCGAAAAATTTTATGACTATACATAATAATTTTGAATAGTAAAAATTAAATTCTTATCATGGAAATTATTTTCTTAAACTAAATCTTAAATTAGATTTATCAAAATTTAAACTGACTTTCTTATAAATTAATGTTTTTTTTTAAGTAGATTAAAAAGCAGACAAAACTTGCAATCTAAGAGAGAGAAACATTTTTACCTTAAAAAAATTGAATTAAATCTTTGCCTCCTAAATCGAAATCAAGAAAAGAAAACTTGATTAACTAAAGGAGATAAAAAAAACATAATTAACATTATTTACAAAATTTTTTTAGAACGGTTTCAAACACTTGTATTTAATTTCTCTAAACCTCTTTATTTTATTTTATTTTATTTTTTTTGTTTTTAAACATCGCCTTAAAGGCGTTCATTGAAAAAATAATAATAATAATATTTGATCTCAAATTTTACTTTTATTTTAAGAAATAGACAGGATAATTTTTTTTTCAAATAAAACTAATTTTGTATAATTTCAAACAAATGATCAAATATATTTTCTATTAGATCATTATACCATCTTATAAAGAATCAAGCGACGATTCCAAATCAAGTTGTACTTTAGAAATATTTTCTTCCTTTAAAAGTTTTTTTTTGTCGGATAGAAAACTGTATATTTTTAAATATTTTGACATCAAATAATTTTATCGACATTTATATCAGTTTTTATTTTTTCAATTTTCGGTTCCTTGAACTAACCACCCATTTTGTAGTATTTTAAACTTGTAAGATCTGCTATATACATGAAATTTCTAGATTTAATTACATTAGTTGAAAAATAAGCAGTTGAAAATCGGAAAAATATAAGAATTTTTTTTTAAATTTAAATTTTTTGATAAATATATATTTTTAATAAAAATTTTGGCTTTACTGAGTCATATATGATTATTTTTTTAAATTATATCATTCATTATTTATTTCACTTAAATTAATTTAAATTTTTAAAAAAGAAATATTATAAAAAAGAATATATTGTTGAATTTTGTGTTAACAAAATATCGAAGTGAAAAATTTTTGAAATTATTTGATATTTTTCAATAAATGACTGTAAAAAAGAAATTTTGGCAGAATCTGATTTTTAAATATTTTTATCACATATGGCAATAAACTAAAAAAGCTTACTTTTTAGATCGATGGGTCAATGACATGTAGGGTCATCAGCCTATGGTCAAAAATTAATATTTTATTTAGCTTTATTGGTACTGTTATGAATTTTTTTATTAAAAAAATTCTTTTAAGATCCTCAATCAATTCTAAGAATCAAAAAATTCATTTTGGGGATTTCTATTCAGATTCAATTCTTAATATCAGAAAATTACACTTGTCAAATAAAACTAACAATTTTTGACTTATTTATTAGCTTATAATAAATAAATAATTAAAAGTTTAATAATTTTTTATTATTAAAAAATTTATTTAAGAAGAAAAAAAACAATAATAATAAGTCTAAACTGAGAAGTATTTTTAAGTATAAATTACAAATTTTTAATAATAATAACAAAATAAATAATTTTATAAGTCTTCATTTTCAACAGTCTTTCGTCTAAACATCATGCCATCATCTAAATCATCCAGACTTACATCGCTCAAGTCAATATCCTCTTCTACTACTATTTTAGCGTCTTTTCCATCCCATGGCTCAGTTTTGGAAATAGTTGGTAGTTTATTGTTGGCCAAAGACAATGTTTGACCACGTCCAACAGACAACTCTCTTAAAAACTCGTTTATTCCACTCTCGCTAAACGATCCTTTTAGGAGAACATATTTTCCTTTTCTTGAATTAACAGCAACCATGGCTGGATAGCCAAAACCACCGACAGATAAAGCTGACTCTAACTCTTGATATTTAGTTGGCTCGGTCCATAACCAACCCCATTGTTGGCGCTTGTATTTTTCTCCCATTTTTTTCATCAAACTAATATACTTATTTCTGCACTCAGACTGACAATCGAATAGCGTTGGCAAAAAAGAGATTAGACAAACTTGTTTATTATCACATGCTTCTTCTAATTGTGCTTGTTCAGTCAATTGAATGATCTCTGGAGGTGGTGCATTTTCAGCTACTTTGTTCAATGCCCAAGTAACAATGTCGGATGAAGTTCTTCCTCCATCGTATTCTTCAGCTCTAGTTTTGGCACCGGGTCCAAAATATTTTATAGTCGGATAACCTTGGACTCCATAACGCTGCGCCAAATTAGAATGAACGGTGGCGTCGACTGCTCCCAATTTTACTTTGCCTTTTAGTTCACTAGCTGCTTTGGCCCATTCGGGTTCTAAATTTTTGCAATGTCCGCACCATGGAGCAAAAAATTCAACTAGCCAAATGTCATCTGAATTTAGAACTTGGGATTCAAAATTGCTCTCAGTTAATTCAACTACGTCTTTCTTGCTTCCCGAACCACTCGATCCTGAGCTTGAGCCTCCGTTCAAACGAGACTTGACCATGCTTCTTAATTGAGACAATGCCTCGTCGACTATGCCCTGTGCGGTTCTGGCTCCTGCATAATCGCTAGGGGAGTTTTTGTTAGCTCCGAATATTTTGATTGTCGGAAATCCTCTTATTCCATAAGTAGAGCCGATAGATTGTTCTTTGTCCATGTCTATTGCTGCTATTTTGACTACTCCCTTGAGAGCTTTGGCTGCTTTTATCCATTCAGGAGCTAAATTTTTGCAATGTCCACACCATGGCGCGTAAAACTCAACAAACCACAAGTCCGAACTTGATAAGACTTTAGAACTGAAATCGGAAGCTGTCAATTGAATGACGTCATCCGATGGTGAGTATAAACATTCAATTTGGCCGACTATCACTGCCAAGCTAATTATTAAGAAAATATTTTTGTTCATCTCTAGAAAATTTTGAATAAAATTTTTAAAATTTAGTTTTTATAGTCATAGAATATTTTTCGAAAATTTTCGATAGGTTCTTAGAGGGTTTTAGTAAGTCTTTAGACTACCAATCGTCAAATAGCTTAACTACAACAAATCATCAGTATATGATTGACGTATTGAGGTTTTTTTTTCTCTAAATTTTACCGTCAACTACAAGTGTTTAATTTTGATTGGATGAATAAGAATTGTTGTGGATAGATGAAAACGTGTATCGACACCTTTTTTGTCTTTTCGATTAATTAAGCAAAAAAAATTAACTTTTCTTAATTTAAATGAAAAATGATGAAGAACTAGGACAACAATTAATTTTTAAAAAAATTTATTATTTTCAGATAATTTATTATCATAAACGAAACCAGGTCGAACTTTTTTAATCAGTCTTATGGACTATATGACTGATTTTTTTAAAGCTATTCAAACTAGAGGATTATCAAGAAGATTGTTTCAAATTTTTCTTTTTATTTTAATTATAATCTCATAATATTTTTTTCTTTATTCCACTTTGTAAAATATAGGGTAATTGCTTTCAATTTCCTCTCAAGTCGATCCTTTGCCTTAAAAGATGTTTCATCCCTTGTCATTGATCTCTTTAGTTCTGTTGGAATACGTGTTTTTTCCATTCTAAGTCCATGTCTAAGCCACCACAGCCTATTATTCTTTATGATTTATTTGATCGGACTTTGTTATTCAGTATTGTTCTGTGTTAGACACTATTTCAGGTCATTCCCTAGGCATCCAACGTGAAAGGTGTTCAACATTCACTAAGACATCCTCCAACATTCACTTCCATACATTTGTGCTGAAAAAAACTCAAGATTTGATGAAAAATTAAAAACCATTCGAACTTGAAATATATATTTCAATTCATTCGAAAGGCTAGTGCCAAGCTCGAGGAGCCGAATGAACCCGTTTATTGAGTAAGAAAAATAAGTAAAATTCAATAAAAAATTTATAAAAGAATTTTATAATATCAATTAAATTATAGATCAAAACTGCCAGAATTGCTTATAGGAGAGATCAAAAATTGGAAAAATTTTACAAAATTCAGTAAAAATAATGTTTATGTTGTTACAAATTCTAATACAAAAAATATTGTAACCACAATTTATATCCTTTAAAAGGATTTTGTTAATAAATTTACTAAAAAAATAATCAAAAGTTTTTTCCTTAAAGTCATTAAATTTTCCTTTAAATGGTAAAATAAATTCATTTAAATTTCTTAAAAAATACGGTTTACTAGCCGAGTTAATTTTAACTAACATTGAGTTTAAACCAGTAGGCGACGTTTCCAGGTTGACTATGTTATGAGCAAATCGGGATAGCCTCCTTATAATACGATGTTGAAAACACTCGATTTTGTATTTATTTAAAGTGTTATTTAGCCCATTAAAATCTTCATTTGTCTTGACTGTATAACGGATATTCAATAATTTATTTAACGTATTGTGAGAAATTAAGCCGATTGTCAATAATCACACCAAGTAGCTTAAAGCTTTCAACAACATCTATACAGTTACCATTCACATTAACGAATTTTGGCAGGTGGACATTTTTCTTATTTGATATAAACATGATTTTCGTTTTAGACCAATTTATGTCGATTCGATTATATTTGCACCATTCAAGAAGTTGATTTGATACTTCAATTAACAAATTGCAGGTCATTGCAAGACTAGTACCCGATTTACAGAGCGTCGTGTCGTCTGCAAATAACTTCACCTTACAGTTTGACAAGAATATGACCATATCATTTATAAAGAGTAAAAATAGGAGAGGGCCTAGGACGCTCCCTTGTGGTACACCTAGTCTGATTGGCTTTGGCTCGGAAATAAAATCATCAATTTTTACATATTGCGTCCGATTGGTGAAATAATTTGGGAGAAGCGCAATTGCTGACTTTTCGAAACCATATTTTTCTAGTTTATAGAGTAGTAGACTTTGATCGACCGAGTCAAACGCTTTTTTGAAGTCTATAAACAGGAAAAATCCAATCATTCGTTTGCTTTTAATTTCGTTCATTTCGGTTATAATTTCATGAAGTGCTGATTCGCAGCTATGATCCGATCTAAAACCATGCTGGTCACCAGAAATAATCATGTTTAATGAACAAAACGCAATAATTTGCTTGTGGAGTAATTTTTCGAATAATTTAGCGATTGGCGAGAGGACAGAGATTCCACGATAATTGTTCGGGTCTTCTCTTGAACCCTTATTTTTAAAGAGCGGAGTGACTAGAGCTGTCTTCCAATCATTTGGAATAGAGTTTGATAAAATCGAGCAATTGAATAAATATGCAATTATTGATTTGAACTTTGATGTACTATTTTTAAAGCATTTGATAGGTATCCCAGATACTCCAGGACCACTTGAATTGTTTAACTCATTCAAAAGTTCTTCGACTTCTTTTACATTTGTAAAATTAAATTTAAAATTTGTGTTTGATTTTTTTTTAGATTGTTCAAATATGCTATCAATGAAATTCTTTGATTCTTCAAACTTTGAATCAGACGTTGATGAAATAGACGTAAAAATTTGGTTGAATATGTTGCCGATTTCTTGTTTGTTGTCAATAGTTTTATTGTCAATCTTCAAAACAATTGCTGATTCCTCATTTTGCTTATCCGATTTTACTTTTACATACGAGGAGTAAAATTTCCAAAATTTCTTCACGTCTTTAAAATCATTTATTGTCTTTTCTTTAAAAAAATTTATCAATTTTTCATTGTTTAAATCCTCAAATTGTTTTTTAAAATATTCGAACAGTTTCTTGTCTGCCATTAATTTTGAACGCTTTTGAACTTTATATGCCTCATCACGTGAGTTTCTGACGATTATAAGTTCCTCATCGTACCATGGAAACTGATTATCCATTTTGATTGAGACTTCTTTTAACGGCTTCAGTTATATATTTTTAAATTACACCTAGATAATTATCCACAGCAATCATTATTAATTCAAAAATAATAAAATTAGATCAACATCTTTTTTCACTAATTCTCTAGATCTGAATCCAACAGAAATTATTTGAAATCAATTGAAGAATTCACTTTGAAATATGAAATATGTAAATATGTAATCAAATAATCATGGTGAAGCAAAACTAAATTCTAAAAAATCACAATTTTAGTTCAAAATTTTTTATATTTAATAAAAAAATTCACAAATCTTATCAAAAAAATTTTAGAAAATCTTATTTATTTAAATTAAAAAAAAATTGAACAGATTTTTAAACGACAATGTTGAGTACACTTCTCATTTAGATCCAACCATTTGCATCTTTAAAACAAAATAAACTTATCTTTAAATAATTGAGTAAAAGGAAAATTATACAGCTTTTCTTGCTTTATGATAAATAACAAACTTTGAAATTTCCCTATTATAAATTAATAGTATTTTTTTAAAATACCAGTTTGGGTTTTCTACTTTTTTTCAAAGATATCAAGTTAAATTAATTAAATTTAAGATAAAATTTTTCTGTTCATTTGTCATAGTTAAAAAAAAACTGTTTTAAAATTAATTTTAAAATTTTATGCATAAAAAATATGTACAAACAATATTAGCATGAGATCTCATTTTAGTTTAAAATGCTATTCTATTTTCATATCAAGTTATTAAGGTTTAACAATATTCGCAAAATTTCAGATTAAAAATAATTAAAAGTGATTTATATCAAACTATACTTAATCAGAATAAAAATCATTTATTGCTTTAATTTTCGAATATAATTTTAAAAAATTTAACAAAAGAGCTTTTCAATTTATCAAATTTAAAATTTTTAAATATTAAAAAAATTCTTTCTAAATAATAAAATTTTATCAAAATTTTATCAATAAATAAATTTTTAATCCTAAAATCAAATACCTTAATTTAATTAGTGGAGGATTAAAGCGATGTTTTTTTACGAACATTATTTTTTAAATAAGCGATCAAATATTTAAAAAAAATTAATATATTAACAGAAATATAAATTAAATATTGTTTATCATTTATGTGTCTAAAATTTTAAAATTATTCTAAAGATTTAATCAAATAAACCAAAAAGCTTAAACTGCTTTGATTATGGCCAAATATAATCATCTTATCATAAATTTTGAATTAATATTTAAAAGCTCAAATTAATTTTTCTAAATAATTTTATTTTACAAAATGTCAAAATTTTTTGTTCAAACTTTAGTTCTTATTTTAACAAGTAATCAAAAATTTATCTTGATATAGAAAATTGAATAATTTTTTAAGCTTTCGTATTACTGGACAAAGCAAGTGCCTTAAAATGCCATGTTTGTTCGAACTGTAGTCTTGTTTATGACGAAAATACACACCAAAAGACTACTTGCAAACCTGAAGAAAATGCGTGCGCTATTGAATTTGTTAGTGATAATACTTATTCCAAGACTTGCACAACTCTTCATGTTTGTGAAATATTTTATCCTCCCTCGACCAGCTCTCCTCTTACAACATCAGAATTAACAACTAAGACGACATCAGAATTTCCTGCTACAACTCTGACGACGCAACCGTTTGCTCTCTTTATGATTTGCTGCACAGATGATTTTTGTAATAAATCAGCTAGTTTACAAATCTCAACAAAGATTTTATTTCTTCTTTTTTTTAAATATTTCTATTAAGCCAAATAAAAATTTTCTAGAATTCTATTAATTTTTTTACATTCGATTAATATTAATTATACATCAAAATAAAATTTCTGAATAAGTTTTTTTTTCCTTTAAAAATTATTCAAAAGTCATCTAATTTTGGACATTAATAGTTTATGATCTTTATTTTATTAAATGTTAGTCTATTTTTCACTTCAAAAAACGTTGATAGAAAAAAAAAAGCATTGAAACAAAATCAAAAAATAAAAATTTTGAATTTAAATAATTTTTTTTCTAAAATTCGTTTGGTAGATTTTATCATTTGATGCTAAGATTTGTATCATTCAAATTAATTTTGTGCAAAACACTCTTTGTATCAGAAAATTGTCAATAAATAAAATTCGAAAAAATTGTAAAAATAAGAGTCGGTTAGAATTGATTGAAGTGTTATTGAAGAGTAATTTAGAAAAAAAAATTTTTTATTTTGTTCCAAAATTATCAAAAGCCTAAAAGATAATTTAATAATAATTAAAATGATACTTAATAATTCATTAAATTGTGACGTTAAGTTCAAACTTTATTCCAAAAAATGATCGATTTTAGGCTTATTGATATAAATTTTTAATGGATACCAAGAGAAGATTGTCTGTTTTACATATAAAAAGAAAAAGATAATGTAGAACGAACAATAAAAAAAATTTTTGAATTTAAAAGCATACTTTTTGTTCTAAATAATTAAAATGTATTTTGTAATTTAATTCCATTAAACCGTAAC
This sequence comes from Brachionus koreanus, assembly GCA_016987375.1. Classification (NCBI taxonomy): domain Eukaryota; kingdom Metazoa; phylum Rotifera; class Eurotatoria; order Ploima; family Brachionidae; genus Brachionus; species Brachionus koreanus. Next base: position 1,336,535 of record PJRA01000343.1, on the reverse strand, counting down.
AATTAATTAAAAATTCCAGATTCTTAAAAAATTTAATAAATATAAAAATATAAAATTTTGCGTTTTTTAAACTCTTTTTAATTTATGAATAAAAAAAAGCAATAGTTAGTTAATCTTCAAATTATTAGCCATAATGCTCTAGAGTCTTTCACCATTTAGTATAATATTGTGTAGTTGTTTATTGCAACGCATAAATAAAATGCGTAAATCCTACAACAGATTTTGTGCAAATAATATTGTGAAAGTTTTTGTCTATTTTTGCTTTAAAAATATCACTGCCTTAAGCTTCTACTGCATCCGCTCCCAACTTATTCCAGCCATTGACACGGTTTGTGAAAAAGTTATATTGTACAATTCTTGATTATCTCTTTTTTAATTTTTTATGGATGGCCTATTGTATTTCTGCTTGAAAAAGTGAATATAAATTGCCAGTTGACGTATTCAATATTTTTTTAACCTTTAACATTTGGTTAAATTCGTCAGACTTAGAACTTTGAGTCTTTGACCGATCTTTAATACCAGAAATGGCACGAGTAGCTCTTCGTTGAACTACATTTAGAATTCTTTTATTTCTCTCTAAATAAGGACACCACACTGGAATAGCATACTCTAAATGAGGTCTCACAAGACTTGTTTAAAGTAATTTAATGACCATCTGTTTGCAAAATTTAATACCATGAAGAACTTGACCAAGTATTCTGTTGCCTTTTGAGGCTGCCGAGCTAACTTGCGAATGCCATTTTAAATCGTTTTGGATCCAGATTCCAAAGTCTTTCTGAATCCGGGATTTTGGGACAAGGTGAGCTTTACCATAAATGATTAGCTAAATCTTTCATAATATAATCACTATTTTTTCACGGCTTTTGTAGCCAAAAAACTCCCTACTTCTTGAAGAGCATTCAATTCTTAAAATATAATTCAAATTCCTTGAGTCATTTTTCTTTATTTTTCGTTTTAAATTAATGCAAGAATTGTAATATAGAAGACATTTGTAAGAGATAATTAGTATCCTTTCAAAAATTCAAATGTTGAAAAGAATAGAGCACACATTTGTAAAGCATTATCTATTTAATTAAAGCTATTTGCTTCAAGCTTTACATATAAAAATTTTATAATAAAAATATAATAACTCTTAGCCAATTTACATATTGCTTCTTTTGAAAGAATAGCATAAAAGCGTCGAGTAAAAGTCAAAATACGGGAGGATAAAGGTCTTGAAAACTGAACCTTTACTGAAGTTGCAAGAAAGAAAATAATTTCCGATTTACTTGAAAAAATTAGATGCAAGTTTTTGAAAGTTAAGATCTTGATCAATTATGAATCCTAATAGTTAGATTTTTTTTACAATTAAGATGTTTTCATTACCTAAATTAAAATAAAAAATAAAACATTTTCAAAATTCAAATGAACCCTATTTCTAAGTTATTTCAGTCTGAGTAACTAATTTTGATGCATGGTTACCAATTAAAATATTTTTTATGTTGTCCAACGTGATTTCAAATTCTTTTCTATTATCATTTGTACTCTTTGAAATCTTACTGATAATTGTTTTTGTCTCACTAATCAAGCGTTCATTAGAGTCTATTTGAAGATTTAATTTTCCCAGTCGTTTTTCAAGAGGATTTAAACGATTTTGAATATAGTTTTCGATGAAATTCCTAATAATTAAGTCGGTGTCTTCGTTAAAACTCTTATTGAGTCCTAGAGTTGTTTTGTTTTGTTTTCGAATTGATTTTATTTGCTCTGATTTCAAATCTTTCTGAAAAGTGAATTCCGGCTTTGGAGTTTTGTAAGATTTCATTTCGCTTTGTTCTGTGACCGAATTAGAAATCGTTGAGATGTTTGATATAGTTGGTTCGCCTTGTTTAGAAGTGGTTCGGTGAACTGATTTTAACGGTACTGACATTTTAATAGTAGGTTTGTCTTGTTTTTTATCATCAAAAACGTTTGGTTCATAGCGTTTTAAATTGTCGATTTGTGATTGAGTCTGTTCGATTCGTAATTGAATTGTGCTTGCCCATTTTAATACTTTTTTGTGCGCTATAAGATCCTGTTGCAGTTTAAACTGCAAATCAAAAAAATATAAACTTTTTTCTTTTTTTGAAAAAATTGTAAAAAAATTTTCCATGTGTTTTAAAAAATAATTTTGTTAGTTTTATTTGTAAAAATTAAAGTCTCCTATTTCACATTTATTAAAAAAGAAATCAAATTAATTAAAATTGTATAACATTTATTATTTTTTCAATAAAAATTGTGAAAAATTGATTTTTATCTTTTAAATCAAAAAATTATAATTTTGACACGAATATTTAGTTTATTATTAAATTTCACTAGAGATAAATCTTTATCGAATTTAAAATGAAATTTTAAAGACTTTTCTTTAAAGAATTTTTGAAGAAAAAGCGTCCGGAAACCTTTAAAGAACCTTTAAAAATTCTACAAAATTTTTTTGACTGGGTTGTACTCTAGTAATTTTATGTACTCCATCGAGTTTGTGTTTTGTGTCGGCTTGTTTATCATTGCTTATCTTTTAATTGTTGTTAAAGTAAGCTAGGAATTTCGTGAAATTCTGAGATTTCAAAAATTGTAGCACAACTTATACAGGCAACTTAGAGGGTAGAAAAAACGTTTCTTTTCAAAAAAAATTATCACAATTCAAATTTGGAATTTGAATATTTCAAGGTATTACGGGTTACTGAAAATAAAGAAAAATTGCACAAAAATTTTATTAATAAAAAGATCCTAAACTAAAAAATCCTAAACAACCTCAATTTCTTTAATTGGCTTATTTCGAATGACTCTTTCGTATCCAAATCTTTTCAAGTCAACTGTTTTATAAGAATCATGAATAATGAGCTCACTAATAGCTTTTCCAATAGCTGCACTATGCTGAAGACCATGTCCAGATGAGCCATTAGTGAATATAAAATTTTGATGAATCGGATGTTTGCCAATAATCAAATTTTGGTCCAAAGTATTATATTCATAATAACCAGACCATGCATTTACTAATTTCATATCTTTGAAACTTGGTACTCGATTTTGCAAAACAGGTTTGATTTCTTTTTCAAAATAATCATAATCAATTTCATTCAAATCCATGTTTTTAGACTCCTTATCTTGACTTTGATTTAAACCGCAAAAATAATAGTTAGATAAACCTTGACGTCTTATAAACACACCAGTATGATCTATTGTGAGTGGGACATTTAAAATTGGACCATCTTTTGCATAGAACATGTATATAAAGCGTTTTCTTGGTTCAACTGGCAACTCAATATTGGCTAATTTGGCTACTTCAGCAGCCCAAGGGCCAGCAGCGTTTATGACCTTTTGAAATTTTACAGGCACCAATTTTCCGTCAAAAGTGTCCACCTTTTTAAAATTAAAAAATAAATTAATCTTCAAAATGAGAATTTTTCAAATTACTAAAGCTGTTCTCAAATTTTGATCGTTATTCAACCATATTTGATCATTTGAATCACTTTCAAAACCTACTACTTTTCCTATTTTTTTTTAAATAAGAGAAATTTTTTTATTTGAATTTAAAATTAAATGAATCAATGTACCATTGACAAAATCAGCTCCTAGATAAGATGCTTTGTTTCTAACAGCTAGCAAATATTTCCTCGGATCAACCCAACCTTCATTTTGATAGCCTTATAAAAAAATATTAAGCATTTAATTCTTTAATTTACAATTTTTTTTTCTTTACCAAAGCTAGCTAACTCAATATCGTCTGTATTAATCCATTTAAATTTTTCTTTAATTTCATCTTTGTTTAGTAAACGAACTTTAGCATCATGAGCTCTTGTTATTTTATTAATTTTAATTATATTAATTTTCATTTACTTACAATTGTATTTTGTGGTTGTTATACAACTGTTCAGCTGATTTTTTCGAAGCTAAAAATAAGTAGCCGTCATGATTAAATTCCAAATCTATACGATCATCTTAATCATAAATTATTTAAAGAAAATATATTAAAACTTGGTTCTTAAACTAACTGTTTCCGCATTTCAAATATTCGTTTGCATTTTTCATAAAATCAGCTCCAAAAAGAGACATTTTTATGTTTTCTGATAAAGAAAATTGCTGTCTAAATCCACCTAGAGACCAAAAAGTACTTGACGTTGAATACTGAAAGAAAAATTTCAAAATAAAAATTTTTATTTAGAGAACATTTACATTGGAATCTTTTTCAACAACTGTGACATTTAAATATGGAGAAGTGTTCTTGACCCAATATGCCACAAACGATCCAATTATACCACCACCAATAATTAAAACTTCAGTTTGTTTAGGAACTCGTTTAATTTTTTTCAAACTTTCTAAGCATTTTTTTTAATTTGTATAAAAAATCACAAAAAATTCTTAAAATTTACTGAAATTTTCATATTGGGTTTTGAACACCTCAAGAGCATTTTTTGGATCATCAGCTCCTGGCACTCTTATTCTTGCGAATGGTCCAATATTTTTTGAGTCGCTCATTTTTAAATTTTTGGTACAAATTTTGAATTAATAATTTAAATATAGAAATTGAATCACATGATGTAAATTTAAGCGTATGTTTCTATTTTTTGGCTTGTATAACATTTTTTTTTTAATGTTTTAGCGTTTTTTTTTACCTAGAATATTTTAATTTAATGTTTAAGGCTTGTCTGTTTGAAAATGTGGCGAAGTTTTTCAAAAATTGTCGAAAATTTTAAAATGGAAGATTTAGAAAATATCAAATTTTTTAAGAAAATGTTTAAAAATTTTGTTAAAAGCATTTTTCAGCGTTTTCTCTTAAAAAGATTTATTTTCGCCAGAATAAAAGTAAATAGAATAACAAAACATTCAATTTCTGATTTTTGTTGAAGTTTTCTGAGCATTAAGGACCTTTTTATTTCAGAAAAATTGTATTGTTTTTAATTCCAAAAGAATATCAAAAATCATAGAATAGAAATGAGTATTTAACGAATTAGAGAATATTAGAGGTCAATTGGAGAAGTTCATTTGACACTTGACAAAGAGAGGTTTTGGATTCGGAAATTCTTGAGCTTTCTATGAAAACATCAATAAAGATTATGCTATTTTAGTAATGCTAATTTAACCACGCTAATTTAATAAATGCTATTTCAAGTCAGCTATTTTTTCTCCATTTTAACCTAGCTTTTTTCACGTATTGCTTAATTGATAATACTTTGTAAAGCTAATGAATTGGTATTAAACCTAATAGCTACCAAATATTCAAGTCTTTCAGCAGCTTAAATATTTTGTTCTGCAAAAAAACTGTGTCTGGTCAATTTTTAACTCTTAGTCTCTCTTACTAGCTAAGCATAAGAAAAATTCTTAGATTTAGTGCACAAAAGAACATTAAATTTTTATTTTCTTTCTCTTATCAATAAGCAAAAATACACTAAAGAATACTATTGAATAACTTATATCTCAGTTCTTTTTGTTTCTTGACAGTTCATGACAAATCTATGACCAAAAAATTTCCAATTATTAAAGTTTATTTCAAAAATTATTTGTTTTCTGAATCATTTATACAAAAGCTCTATCAGCTCATCTGAATCATGTTTTTAACTAAAATTAATTTTTTTAATTTTTACAAAAGAGAACACAATGATTTTATTACAGATCCAAAGTCAGATAACTAATTCCTTTCTTAGTCATCGCATAATTGAAGGTTTATTGAATGTCTTTAAAAGATCTTTAAAATTTCATTATCATTTTTGTATTTTTTAAAGAAAACGTAGAGATTTTTTCAAAAAAATATTTTGCTAAAGAAATTTGAAGAAAATAAATTCAAATTTTCTTCTAATATAAAGAGAATATCTAAAGGAAAGCTTTCTAAACAAGTTATTTTGAATTTTTTTCATTTTGACAAATTTTAACTACATTTTTGTGATATTTTTTCTATGTTTTGATCTTTAAATTTAGTTTGCGATTAAAAAAAAATCTACAAACACAATTTTAATTCAAAGCTTCAAATATAAACTAAATTTTTTTTTTAATCATTAAAAGCTTATTAATAAATTTGAATAAAAATGAAAATTTTCGTCTGATTCAGCCTGCACGTACTAAATCCAACTTTCAAACAACACCTTAGAATTTTGAAATTAAATAATCAAAATTAATAAACCAAATTTTATGCAGTTTTATAAACTTAAATATTCAAAAAATTAACATGACTGATAATAATCGAATAAAAAAAGATTTAAAAGCACACCTAGAGAATACATTTAGAAAAATAAAGTCTCATGATGGATGGGACTTGTTGGATATTCCAAATCTAAGCGAGAATGAGCTTTTGAGCACTGCCAAAAACTATGGACTCGAAAACGACTCTCAAACGCGAGCATTTTGTAAATTTATTGCAATGGGTACCAATTTTGCTTCCCTGGACTTTCAAAGTCGCTTGCAAGAAATACCTGATTTAGTTAACAGCATTAAGGATTTAATATCCAAATTTGAACAAGAAATAAAAGAATTCTCAGACATAGCTAATTTTTTTTCAACTCTTATTCATTCGTTTATAAAATTAGTCATAAATACCAAGCATAATTTAAAAATGGCATTGCCTCACTTGGAAGAAGCAACAATTCACATGAAAGTTATGTCAGAGGCACTAAGACCTGAATCGGCTGACGAACTAAGCCAAGAAGATATGCTAGATATTGATTTGGCTCTTTCAAATATGTCAAATGGTATAGCAAAACTTTTAGAGCATTCAAAGTCTTCTAGAAATGAATCAATTGTTTTGGATGGAAAAATTAGTAATTTAAAAGAAAATATTGAAAATAAAATTACTGTTGTTGAAAATCGCATCGGTTTTGGTAATTTATTGCCAAAAGTCGGTGCATCTTTGGGCATGGTCTCAGGCGCATCAGCTACTACTGCAGCTGTCGAAAGCATCGCTTTTGGAGGGACTGGAGTTTTGGTTTTAGGTGGACTTTCGTTTCCTCCTCTTGGAGCCATCTTATTAGGTTATTTGCAATTTTATTTTTGAAAATTTATTTTTTAACTTTTAATCGAATAGGAGCTAGCGTGGGAGCGCTTGGTGTAGGAAGTTTACTTTTATTGATGATAAAATTATGGGAAAAACATCAATATAAAGCTCTTGAATATCTAAAGCTTATTTTGGATAAACTGAATAATCTCAACAGCGCTAATTTGTCATTTATGGGATACATGAATAAATCTGAAGAAAACGCATATAAAATTTTGAATGACATGGAATTTTTTAAGAGAAATGTAAAAAATTCAAGCACACGCTATCGGAAAATCAACGCTGCTATTAGCTCAAAAGCACTTGAGTCAACAAACGAAATAATCAAAACAATTTATCAAATTGATCAAATTGATTTGAGCAATTGGTGCAATCATCATATTGAACTATTTTCGTTAGAAAATAATTAAAAATCTTCCATTTCTGAATAAAATAGTTTCTTCATTTGATTTTAAGATTATTTGTGAAATTTTTTTTTTATTCAAATATTTTATCAATTTATTTATTTTTATTTATTTATTTGTTTATCTGAATAGAGCAAGCGCTCCTTCAGAATAAAATATAAAACAAAAAAAATGATTAAATTAAAGTAAAATTCAATAAAGTAAATTGAAAAAAGGTTAAACAATTTTAGATTAAATACAAAGAAGAAGAAATTGTAAGATAGAATTACACAATGGAGAAGGATATTTGATATATCTTGATTCGAGACGATTATTTATATTCCTTCACCAGTCTGACGACAAATGGAACTTATGTTGGTCGGTTAGAACACGGCCAAATGTAAGACGGACGGCCAATTTGGCGGTCACAAATTTTTTGACTAGAATTTCTCAAGGAGCTTCTAATTATTGTTTTGGAAATCGAAAAATTAGTCAAATTTAAAGATTTTCTTAAAAATTTCAACAAATTTAAGTCAAATTTCTGGAATTAAACAAAGATTTGAGATAATTCACATCTTTTTGAAAAAATTTTAATTTTAATAATTTTAGACTTTGCCAGCTAATTTGTCGATTTCTAAAAAAGCATTCAATTGAGAAATTTTGGTCAAAAAATTTGACCGGCCAACTTCACGGTCCAAAATTTTGGCCCCCCGCTCTTATAACCGTCCGTCTAGTCGGTCTTTCTCGCAGTTAAAAAAATTTTTGACCGCATCAGATACCGCTTTTGACCCAGCACTAAATGCAACAGAATATGACTCGTGATGCATGATGATTTATGGTATTTCATGAAAGGTATTTCAGCTTAAATAAAGATCTAACTACTGAGTTCTGAAAAACTTGTATCTTTTTAATAATGCTTTCGTTTTATTTGTCTTTAGAAAACCAAAAAATATATGAAATTGAATTTTTTTAAAATAAAAACTGTCAACAAATCTTTATTTAAACAGTCTTATTTAGAAAAAAAAAAACACAAATAACAAAATCCAAAGATTAAAGAAGATTTTAGTAATTTTTAAAAATAATATGGTTATAATAAAGCGTAAAAAAAAACTGGGCTAATTTTTATGTTTCAAATTAAGTTATATAAACTAGAATCTTTGTGGTCGGACCCAAGACCTTAAATATTATATATTCGCTTTTTTTTTTACTTGAATTTAACTCTAATTAAACAAATATTTTGTATTCTAAAACCTGTACTTCAATGCTTTAATAATGAATGATATAAATACAGCTTCGTTGTAATCAACAAAGGCTCGAAAATGTTGGCCCCAGGCTAAATGAAGATGAAACCCAGAAAACAAATTCTAATAAAAATCTTAAGCAGGACATGTCAAGTTCTTAATCCAGGACGGTAAAGGATCCTAAAAGATTCCAAAAGATTTAAGATTCTTATGCTTTTCTTAAATTTTCTTAACACAAATTTTCTCTAACTTATAAGACCTTATAAGATTCAAACCAGTTCTTGATTGACTTTCTTGTGAGTTTTAATTAACTGATCCTTTTTAGATCTTAAAAGATCTTATAAGTATGAAAAATTTTGTGTTAAGAAAATTTAAGAAAAGCATAAGAATCTTAAATCTTTTGGAATCTTTTAGGATCCTTTACCGTCCTGGATTAAGAACTTGACATGTATTGCTTAAGATTTTTATTAGGTTTTCGTTCCTGGGAAGTTTCGATTTTGCTAAATGAAGTTGTAATTTTTTTTTCAATCTAATTAAAAGAAGATTAAAGTAGATTAAATTAATTCCAAATTAAAAAATTTATGGAAAGAGTGCTGCTAATAGCTTAACTTTGAAAATTAACAAAAAGGTTTGTTAGTCGGAATGCTCATTTAGTTGAAAAATATTGGATCCAAAATGCTTTGATCAAATTGTCATGTTTTGACTCATTTAAACCAAAAGAAAATCTTCAAAATACAAACTCCTATGTTGTATAGTCTTTAGCCATCAATTAGCGAGTAGTTGGATTCCTCTCTTGTATCATTCACAGCTTTTGGAACCAAAAACTCACAAAATCTTTCCTCAACTTGATTTGGGCTATAAAAATACCGTCTTCTAATGATCTATTTGGCGAAAACGATGATAATCACAAGAGGAAAAATTTGGGCTTTATGCTGGCTTAGAGAGAACTTTGATCCCTACAAGCTTTTTTATTTTTGCTATTGTTCATCTAATTGTATGAAGTCTAGCGTTATCTTAGAGACACAAATCTAGCTTTTGGTTAACCAAAGAAGGATATTTTTGCTGAGGAAAAACATACTTTTGTTTTAATTATTCAGAATAAATGCTAGTATCAACATTATTAAGTTTTTTTAAACCAAACTTGTACCCTACTTATTTTAAACACATTTTCAAGACGTATCCACGAGTTACTGCTATTGCTGATAAGCTTTTTTTTCCAATTATGATGTAACAGTACCGAAATTCCAAAATTTTCGTAAAAGTTTTTTTTTTTTTTAATTTTTTTGAATTACAAAGATGCTAAAATAAAAAATATGCAGCCTTTTAAAAAATACAAAATTTTATGATTAAATAAAACATTGTTTCATTATTTATCTTCTTTTTCTTTAAGTTTTTTAATTCAAAGTTCATTACTGCCATAGCTTCGAAGAAGCTTAACCCGATAGGGTGACTTTCTGTCTGATCGTACTCAAAGAGTTGTTTTGGGGAACATTAATTCGTCAAGGCTTTCAGTTTTCAGTGGTGTTCCTCAGGGATCTGTCTTAGGTCCTCTACTATTCATTATTTATATAAACGAGATGCTTGAACAAATTGACAATGAGTGCAAAGCCTATGCAGATGACACAAAAATAATTGCAATCATTAAAAATTCTTTATCAAATTTGAGGATTCAAGATGATATGGACAAGATTTGCGTCTGGTCTAAAAATTGATCAACAGTACTAAACGCAGAAAAATGTAAGGTCTTACACTTAGGTAAAACGAACTCTAGATTTGATTACAACATTGAAAAACAATCAGGAGAGAGACAAAGTCTAGCTAAAACCGTTTGTGAACGAGATCT
>PJRA01000343.1:1305488-1318088 GCA_016987375.1 Brachionus koreanus | reverse complement strand
TGAACGATAAGTGTAATCTGGTTTAATATTTCGAAAATATTATTTTAACTTTTGTTTTATAAATCTAAGAAATAAACTAAGATTATTAAAAAATACTAATTAAAAAATTGATAAATAAATTGATCTATTTAAAAATCCAAATCTCGGCTCATTAAATAAACAAGACGTCTGCTTTGAATCGGACTCTTAATGATAAGCATTTCATAAATTTTAGCTATTGAGTCTACTATTGATAAAATTGAAAACATGTGTGCTTTATTTGTAAAATAAAAAAATCAACCTTTCGAGCTAATTTAACGCCGGAACATTACGGTATAGCTAAGATTTGAATAGTCTCTACAAATACCATATCTAATTGAATACAAAAATATTTTTTAGTAACAAATGAGCTTGATATTCAGCAAGAATTCTTATCAATACCACCGCACTGTTATCAGGAAGTTTATATCTTCAACTTGCCTGCATGAATTCAACTTTTAGTCGAGTAATTTGTTGAACCAAATTGTATTTTTTTTATTGAAATTTCAATTAGGCAACAAGAGGTTTCTAGAATAGCTTAAATTTGCATTCAAACAGAAAATAAATCTTAATTATTAGCAAAACAATTCAAGTCCTGATTTTTCTAACTTACCTAAATAAGCTAAAATCAAATAAATAATCATTAAATATCGATAAATTTCACTAGGATCATTCAACACTTAAAGATTTAACGATACAAATTTTATTCTTTCATTCTTTTTAAGTAACAACAAATGATTACTAAACTAGATTTGTAAAAATATTCTAAATTAGATTTCAATGTTATATTAGTTGAAAAATTTTTTTTATTTAAGCTATAGAAAACTTGTTGTTCAAAAATATTAAAAATAAAATGCATACAAAAAAATATTGGTTTACGTTTTTATTATTTTTTATTTCTGTTCTCCAAGTCCGAGCAGGTAAGCTTTTTATCAGAGTAAAAAAAAATAAATTTATTAAATTAAATTAAAAGATTCTGTAGAAGACTGTCGAAACTCGATTTTTGGATGTTGTCCAGATGGAATCACTCCTGCCGCGGGTCAAAATCACGAAAATTGTGAACTTGTTGAATCAGAAGAAAGTTGCTACTTATCCGAATATGGATGCTGTTCAGATGGTGTTGCTACCGCTACTGGACCAAACCAAGAAGGATGCCATGATCAATCATGTCAAGTAATGCAAAAAATCTATTAAAAATAAATATTAAAATTTTTTTAGAATTCTTTGTTTGGATGTTGTTCTGATATGAAGACTGCAGCGAAAAGTGAAGACAAATCAGATTGTCCCAAAACAAATGAGAGTTATTCTAGTTACAGCTACAATTTAAAATCGTGTTCAGAATCTGAATATGAGTGCTGTCCTGATGGGCTAACTCCAGCAAATGTTTGTCTCTAACAATCTAAAATTTATTTTTCTAATTTAAATTCTTAGGGTCCTAATTTTAAAGATTGTGCCGAAGACAGTTCTCTTATTCAAATTAAAAATCAAAAGTCAAACATTAGTAAATTTTGAAAATATTATTATATATATTAAGTTTAAAATTTGAATTTTATTTTAAAGATATTTGTAGTCTACCGGAGCCTGAAAGAACATGCTTCAATTATTCGATAAAATGGCGCTTCGACATGGACGAAGGTCGATGTGTTCAATTTTGGTTTGGTGGATGCAACTTGAATGAAAATGTTTTTGAAACAGAAGCTGAATGCGATATGCAGTGTGTTAATCCAAAAGATACAAAAGTATGTGAATTACCTCCTGTCAGTCCAACAAAATTAATTGATACTCCAACGTGCCAACAAAATCTAACTAGATTTTTTTACGATGTAAATAGTGCATCTTGTCAGAGTTTTTCCTATACTGGATGTTACGGAAATGGAAATAACTTTTTGAATCTCGAAGAATGCGACCGAAAATGTCAATTACCTCTTCTTTCCGGTAATTTTTATAATTTTATTTTCACTTTAAAAAAATAATGTGCAAAATAATAAGCTTTGTTTATGAAAATTTAATCATTTGATAAATTTATGTTGATTTTTCTGTATTCACACTTTTAATTGTTTCACTTTTTTGTTTTATATTTTTAACAATCTTTGTAAAGTAGTCTGTTTAGTCGATCAATCTGGGTACAGAATGAATAATCAACTCATTTCATTTATAAAAGAATTAAATGAGACAAAATGAACCATTTCACATAATTTTTTTTTAGATGCTATTTAGTAAAATATTTTAAGTGAAATAATTTTTGATATGCTTCATCCCAAAAATTTTGTTTAGCACATCTTATTTGACCAAATTTTCTGTCAGCTTAGTGTCTAAATTCTTCAATAGAGACGTTTTAACACTCAAAGGACGGAGGGATTTTTAGAGCCATTTTATTTGACTCGTTTTTTTTTACTTTTTTCAATGAAATAAAATTATTTTGTGATAAAAATAAAAATATATTTTTGATCTAAGAAATGATTGAAAAAAAATTATATAAAATGATTAAATTTATTGAATTAATAAAAAACAAAGGAAGTATAACAAAAGGGGTTCAAAAGACACCTCCGGTCTTTGAGTGTCAAGGGGGCACAATTTCATTTTGATTTTGGAATTTTTTTATCAAAAGTTTTAGTCTTACAATAATTGATTAAAGTTAAAAAGTAGATTTATCAATAATTTTTTAAAAAATAATTTTGTTTTCATTTAAAAAATTATTTAATCTAGCACTCAAATGACCGGTGTCAATTTGACACTTTTTTTATGCTCTATTTCTTTGGGACCGTTTATCAGATTCCCAAAAATCCAATTTTATTTTAAAATAATTATCTAAAGTTGCAATGTGAAATTTTAGTACAAAAAGGAAAAACTAAATAATTATTTTTCTAGTTGTGCAAAAATGGTTCTGTAAACAGTATAATGTTGTACAAGTTTGTACAAACGAATTCTAAAATCTGCAAATACTCTTCATTTCTCTGTAAAATGCACATCATTTAAAAAAACATTAGATAAAATTTGCACAAAATTGCACAGTTTTTGCAGAGCTTAGAATTCGTTTGTACAAACTTGTACAACATTGTTAAATTTTTGTTTATTTTAAATTTGAATTTTTAAATGAAATTTTAAACTGTACAAATAAAAAAGCTTTAAAAATCAAATATTTTATTTGTGATATATATTTTTTGAAATGTTTTTCAACAAATATGAAGCTAATCATTAATATTCAATCATATATTTTAATGATTCAGTGAATATTTCAATTTTCAGACCAGCTCAAAGTGCTTTTCGCCTTGGAATTTGTAATTCTTGAATCCATCTGTCTCACCCAGTCTAATTATTAAATCTAGATATTTTTTTGCTTCTTGTTTCACTGTAAATTTAGCCAAAGCACAAACTGGACACTCTTTACAACAAACATTTATAGCATGACCGCCTGGAACCAGCTCAAAGTGCTTTTCGCCTTGGAAATTCCGAAAAAATACACAACATCACCTTTTTATCAAAGCGTTTACTTTTCATGACTGTCTGAGCTGGTTTAGACCGGTTCAAACATTGATTAATGTTGTCATAATTTTGAAAATATATCTAATTCTCATCAACAAGTACTGATCCATTTGAAAAACCGCTCATCTAAATTTTCATTTAAATTTTTCATTTTAAAATTTTTTTAGAATCAAATTAGCAAACATATCATTTTGAAGAGCATTAAATTCTGTTTGTTTTAATATATAAAATTTTATGACTCAACATAATATCTAAAAGATATTTGAGAAATTTCATTTTATTTGAAACAAAAAATCAAATATTAGTATCATCTTGTTTTAAAACTGAAAACCAGTTCAAAAATCAAAATTGGTTTTCGGTTATAATTTTAAAATTAAAGAAAAATTTAATTTAAATTAATTTAGAAAAATGCTCTATAATACCTGAAAAGGGTCCATGCCGTGGTGACCATGAACGATGGTTCTTTGATCTAAGGATTGGTCAATGCAAAAAGTTTTCTTATGGCGGTTGTATGGTTACCAAAAACAACCATCTTTCTGAAGCTGATTGCTTCAATTCATGCGTAAGACCCAAGCAAAAAAGTAATTTGAAAATTTTTATTTCTTTTTTTAACTTTTCAACAATTCAAGATGTTTGTCTTTTACCAAAAATAATTGGAAACTGCGATGAAAAAAAAGAGTCCTGGTATTACGATTTTAAAGAGGGAAAATGTGAAAAGATGCTCTATAGCGGATGCAATGGAAATTTGAATAGATTCGAAACTAAAGAAGCTTGTGAATACACTTGTCAAGGACTTGACGACTACCGTAATAAAATTTGATCGAGAAAAAAAATTATTTAGTCTTATTTTTTATTTTTATTTAACCAGCTAAGTCAAAAATAACTGAAGATATTTGTCTTACTCCTAAAGTTTCTGGCTCATGTCATATTAAATTACAAAGATGGTATTATAATTCAACCACAGATATGTGTCATCAATTCACGTATACTGGTTGTGATGGTTCTCCTAATAATTTCGAGAGTGAACCCGATTGTAGAACAACTTGTAATGCTAAAATCATTGGTAAGCAAATTAATTAATTAATTTAAATCAAAAATATATCTATGAAAATTTAAAGCACAACAAAATTTTTTTTAAAATATATTTGATTGATTTTCATTATTTCAAATAATCTAAAACTTAAAAGTCAAATTCTGTTTTCAGCTTATTTACAACAAAAAAAATATACCACCCAAGTTCTAGAATAATGTTTTTTTTTTAATTAACAATAAGTGAAATTCCATGTCTTTTATATGAATATGTATTTTTGTTTAAAAATCAAATTCATAACTAATGGTAGTTGCTATACTTGTTTGAAACTCATATAATGATTATGGCATATTAGAATCTAAAACCAGGCTTGTTTTTGAGTCACAAGTCTTAAGTCAAGTCAATGACTTAAATTTTTTTTTCTTTTTTACTTAATTTTTTGTCACTTAGATTTAAAACTGTGACTTGTAAACAAGTCTGTCTAAAACTTAAAATTCAATTTTTGAATGATAAATTTTCTATTAAAAAACTGAACTAAAATTTTTATTTAAGATCCTTGTGAACTTCCATCTGACCCTGGAACTTGCGGAGACTACAAAATATATTGGTATTATCAAAAAAATTCTAAGGAATGTGAAAGATTTTATTACGGAGGTAAAAAATAATTCATTTGGAATTTCAAAAAACCAATTCATTTTTTGGTTTAAGGTTGTGATGGCAATTCAAATAGATTTGACTCTCAAGAAGCATGCGAAATCGGCTGTAAATTAAGTTCAGATGAAAAAGAAGTAATATTGAAGCTTCCAAAAAAATGCCAAGAACCAGTCGACCAAGGAACTAACTGCTCTGAGTTGACAACTAAATGGTATTTTAACATGCAAGCAAAAATGTGCTATTCGTTTCAATATTCTGGATGTGGACCGGAATTTTCTAATCGATTTGACTCAAGTGAAGACTGTTCTGAGACTTGTGTAGATATTTTAAATACGGAAAATACTACTGAAATTATTGCCACTTCAACAATGATTACTTCAACTGAAATTCCGATTGATGTATGTGATTTACCGCTGGAACAAGGAAATTGTTCTCAAACCATTTCAAAATGGTATTATGATGCCAAGCTAAAATATTGTTTGCAATTTAACTTTACTGGATGTCATGGTAATGAGAACAAATTCGAAAATAGACAACAATGCGCTGAAATTTGCGAAATTCCAAAGAAAAAAGGTATAATTTCAAAATTAGCTTTATTTTAAACATTTAAAATTTTTGAAGAAATATGCTATTCGAACAAGGCTCAAGGCCCATGTGATCAATTCCAAATAAGATGGTTCTACGATCCCGACACTCAATCTTGCAGAGACTTTCACTATGGAGGTGTGAAAAAATATCTATATTTTCCTATTAAATTCATTAATTTTTTTAACAAGGTTGTTTGGGAAATGACAATAATTTTCTATCATTACTTGAATGCAAAAATTTCTGCTGGGATTATTTAAGTGAGGAATCAAGAAATCAAGTTTATGTAGAATTATCTCAACCAATATTGACTACTACTACTCTAGGTTTATTTTTTTTAAATATAAATTTTATTAATAGATTATTTTATTAAAAAACAAGTTATTAAATAATTATAAATTCAAGAAATGACAACAACCATTACGGATAAATGCAGTCTTCCAAAAGATGAGGGGAATTGTGATGATCAACTAACTAGATGGTATCATGATACAAATAGCAAAGAATGTCAACAATTTTCATTCACAGGCTGCGGTGGAAATGAAAATAACTTTGAAAGCAAGGATCAATGTTTGTCTGAATGTTCTTATGGTTATCTTAACACTGGTCTAATTGATTGTATTCTTTGAAAACGGTCAAAATTTCTTTAAAAAAGTTTAAAAATTTTTTTCTAGATGACATACCTTGTGAGGCAGTGCCTAACATTCTTCCTGAGTGCATTGACGACAGAAATGGAGAAATTTTAGCTAATAAACTAATTGATAATGAAAATTCTGTCTGGTTTTTTGATATTATGTCACAAATGTGCCGGTCAATTCAATACGAGTGCATAAATGCGCCTAATTCAAATAGATTTCATTCTTTAAATGAATGCAGATCTCAATGTTTGCCAAATATCGATGAAACGAAAACTCAAGGTGAGGAAAAAAAAGCCCATTTTTTTCTAAGATTTGTTGAAAATCGATTATAAAATCCTAAAAATTATTTTAGATGACTGCTTATTGCCGTTTGAAAATGGTAATAAATGCAGTTTACAAATTTGGAAATGGTATTATGATTCAAAAAATGGACAATGTCATTTATTTAGCTATTCAGGCTGTCATGGAAATAATAATAATTTTCCATCTTATAAAGATTGTATGGTCCTATGTGCCGGTGTAGGTAATTAGGACAATATATGATTTATAAGTTTAGATTTTTAAAATGAACTAATTAGCTAACTAATTAAACTAACTAAAACTACTAATTTTTAAAATATTTTTTTTGCTCGCTTCAAAACTGGATTTTATTTTGAAAAATTTTTATTATTTTTATTCTATTTTAGAGGCTGATTGTCCCTCGATGGATGAATGTCATTTAAATTGTCCATATGGCAGAGTTATAAGTGATAATAAGTGTGAATTATGTGAATGTATAAATCCATGTGAAGAATATTATTGTGATTATCTTCATCAGTGTGTTGTTGAAAATTCAAGACCAACCTGTAGGCTTAGTAAGTACAATTGAAAATTTATTCAAAGTCATCATTAGATTAATTAGAAAATTAACAAAATTTGCTTTCGAAACCAAAATCTAGATTTTAATTATTTTTAATGATACAAATTAATCACTTAAATAAAGATTTTATAAAAAAAAACCTTTATGTATGTATGTTTAAGCACTGTTTTTTGAGTTTTTAAGTGCATTTTCGACTTTAAGTTCATGTCACAGGTTAAAAATTTTAAACTTGTGTTCGATATAAAAAGACATGTTTTAATTTTTTTACGACATGTCTTAAAAATCGAGCAATTACGTTAGTTATTTTTAAATTTTGCATTATGGTGAATCAAAAAATTTTGCATTACTTTAAACATTTTTTGAAACCATTATGCTCTAAAGTCTTACTAGCGAGTAGTTCGATTCCTCTTTTTTACCATTCATAGATTTAAAAGCCAAAAAAATTAATGACATCCTTTGGCTTTAAAGTGGATCAGGAAAAAGTTAGATTTCTTCTAGCTCTTGTATTTTTGCCATTGCTTTTCTAGCTCCATGAGATGTAGTGTTGTCTTGAAAAAGGATATTTTTCTCGAAGAGAAATAATTGTTCATAAATATAAAGGGATGAGGATTAAAAAAACATTTAAAACGAGACTCAAGCATAAACTAAAATTGATTTTTAAAAAAAGAGAATGATAACATGAAAAAAATTTCAATTTTGTGAACTAAACATTTATTTAATTTTATTCTTCGGGTCAATATTTTAAAAATGTGAATAAAACATATACAATTTTATAAATTTTAACCCAAATTATCCAAAAAAACATAATCAAATTACAATTTCTAATTATTCTAATTCATACAATGGACCTACTTTCTTTTTTTTTTATTTACTCTTGCTTACAAATCGTTTAGTTTTTATATCCGGAAAGTCAATGCCATCAATAAGACAACATCCTAATAAATGAATATAAATAACCGAGTCCAAAAAATAGCTAAAATTTCAAAAAGTACAGTCTGTCAGAAACAATCGAGATTAATTTGAACAGAGTGTTTGTCTTGTCATTTGTAATTCTTGAATGCATCTGTCTCACCCAGTCTAATTATTGAATCTAGATATTTTTTTGCTTCTTTTTTCGCTGTAAATTTATCCAAAGCACAAACTGGACACTCTTTACAACAAACATTCAAAGCATGACCGTCTGGAACCAGCTTAAGGTGCTTTTCGCCTAGGAAATTTCGAAAAATACACAACATCATCTTTTTATCAAAGCGTTTAATTTTCATGACTGTCTGAGCTGGTTTAAACGGGTTCAAACATTGATTAATGTTGTCATAATTTTGAAAATATATCTACTTCTCATCAATAAGTACTGATCCATCTGAAAGCCGTTCATTTAGAAAATTTTTTCAAGTTGAGAATCCGAATTTTTCAAATCAAGATATTGTAGATTGTTTTCATTTTATAAAAAATTTTAGAATTAAACAAATAAAGAGTTTAGCATATTTTTTTTGAAGAGCATTCAATTTTTTTTATTTTAAAATTTTATCTGGTCTTAAGTAATAGAATTACAAGGATACCAGAATCAAAAATGTCTAACCTTTAAAAAAATGCAAAATTTTATGAAGTAACATAATATACGTAATTAAAAGCTAATTTTTTTTTAAGATTTTTCGCTTTATCTTCTAAGTTTTTTCACTAAGTTTATTTTATTTTCAGATAAATTAGTTCCCGAAAATTTTTTACAAGAATATTTCACTTAGATTTTTGCTTGTTTTTATTTAAATTATTTTCCGTTGAATTTGAGTAAAAAAAATTTTTAATTGTCCCCAAATAATTTAATTGAAGATAGATCACTCTGGTTTAATTATGATAGTCGCTAATAAATATGTTTAAAAATTAAAGTTTTTCTTTTTTTAAAGAGGAAAGCTTTAGTAATTTAAAAGGAGTAAAAATTAATTATTTAAATTTTCTAATATTCTTTTATTAGAAAACAAATTAGGAATATGTCCAGAGCCATCATTAGCCCAGAATGATTTTTCACTTAATTGTGAAAATAGCTGCAGAACCGATGCAGATTGTGAGTCTGATTTGAAGTGTTGTCAAAATGGCTGTTCAAGTCTTCAGTGTACCAAACCAAATCTTGGTAAAAGCCAAAAAAAAATTGTTATAGAAAAAATTTTAATCAATTATTTTTAAAGACAGAGATCCTATTATAGAAGAGTTTAAAATAAGTGTCGAGATAAACGAAGGAGAAACTTTGGAGCTACCATGCAAAGCTTCTGGCTATCCAATCCCGACTATTACATGGTACAAGTCAACACGAGAAATTACATTTGATAATGGCGATGATAGAATTTCACTTTCGGATGACAAGTCATTGATTATCAGAAATGTGTCTGAACTAGATGAAGCTGAGTACAGCTGTAGAGCTAGCAATACAAAAGGCAGAGACGATATAAAACAAAGCAGAGTTATCGTAAATGGTATATTTTTAATTTATGATTTATTTTTGGCTTATGAGCTCAACTAATCCTGAATGCTTTTTGTTTTGATTTTTACTTAATTAACAATTTAAACTAACATTTTTAGCTAGTATAGAATGGTAAATGGGACTAATCAAGTGAGGCTATTTTTTTAACTTTTAAAAATATTTAGTTTACGCGGAAATAACTCATGGATCATATGAAAAATATGTCATGACTGGCTTTGATGCTGTACTACACTGTAATCTCACTGGTCGCCCATTTCCGAAATCTCACTGGTACTTCAATGGATCTGATGAGTCTATAAAACCAAATCCATATAAATACACAATTTATCCATATTTTATAAAAATAAAAAGATTTAACAAGAACGATGAGGGAATTTATACGTGTAGACTAGATGCTGAGACTAGGAAAACCTCAGAAATAAATGTCACTTTAATCGAAGCTGGTAAGTTTAAACAATATTTATCTTTTTACTTAAAGACTTTGTTTAAATTTCTTATTAAATTTTTTTTTCAAATAAAAAGAAAAATTATTATTTACCTTACAATGGTGCTATGATAACTTTATTTTAGATAAATTTGGCTGAACAATTTAATTTAATTTTAAATTGTTATCTCTTAAATATTAATAACTGTGAGTTTTTGGTTATTGTTCGAATAATTGCAGATTTTGAGTGCAATTATCTTAATCGTGACTTTCATGGTTAAATTATTTAAAAAAAAAATTAAAATTCAAAAAATTTAGAAAAATTATTAATAATTATTGCAATTAAAAAATTCTTCGTATGGAAATCATTTTGTCTTTCTTTTTTAACATCAAGTTTTTAACTTACTCTTTATTTTGATTTTTTCATATGTATTTAATTATTTATTTCAATTAAGGTCAAACAAAAATGAAAAATTAAGAGTTATTTGCATTTTACATTAGTAATCAATTCTTTACCTCAAATTTCTTAAATTTTTTACTTATATTTAATCAAAAGTTGACAAAATGCATATTTAGACTGATCATTTTTATAATTTTTAATTTTAAAGATAATTTAATAAGAATCAAATGTAAATAAATCTTTTATTTTTAAATATTAAATTTATATTATTGAGTATAGAAAGCTTGATCTAGAAATTGTTTTCCTTTTTAATTTAATTAAGAAAAAAATTAAAGAATTTTTATTTTTCAAGTTCCTGGTGAGGTAAATTTTGTATTCAGTAAAATATCGGGTAATGAAGGATCAAGTGTAGTTCTTCCCTGCGAAGTAAAAGGTGAACCTATGCCTTCGATCACTTGGCATAATCCAAATTATGAAGCCATATCTTTCGACTCAGATAAATTCGAAATTATCAATATTACAAATTTGAAAATAAATTTCCTTAGTCAAAAAGATAACGGCATATACAGATGTTATGCACACAACGACTTCTCAAATAATCATCTTAGAAAAAAATTTGGATCAATTTTTTTGAATGTCGACTGTAATGTTTAAATATTTACTGATATTTTTTTGACTAAATACTTTAAATTAGCTAAGCCGGTGATAACTTCAACGTCAGAAATCATCATCAAAAATCAATCAAATAATGTAATCTTTGATTGTATTTCTTTTGGATGGCCGAAACCAAATATTAACTGGTATCATGAAAATCAATTGATAGTTCAGAATTCATCGATTGAAGAAGAGCATTCATCAAAATTTGTCTATTATTACAACGGCAGTTTGTTAATCAGAAATTTAAAGCAGAAGGATTCTGGAACATATTCATGTCAAGCTTTGAATTTAGACAAATTTAAACCAGCAGTATTAAATCATACTTTAAAAGGTAAAATTAAAATTAAAAAGATATTTTTTTTTTATTCCATAAAATAATTCTTTCGAATTCTAATCATAGTCTTAAATATCTAATTTATCAAAAAAATCTGAAAAGTATTGATTCTTCGTTTTTTGTTTAACACATATAATTTAACACATATAATTTAATAGAAATAATTAATGACCGTCTGTTTAGGTGGTCTTGCTCGCGACCAAGATTTTTTTTGGCCGCATCAGCAACCGCTTGTACGGCTCCCAACACTAGTTGTTTGCATCTTGGATGCTGTACAATTTATCATTTGTTTGATGAGACTGAATACCATTCGTGTTCTTGAAGATTCTTTCCCATCATTCTTTTATTGATTGACGTGTGCCAGAGGTGAAAGCAACTTTAAACTTCTAGATAATTGTAGAGGTCTGAAATAAAGAAACACTAGCTTGAATAGAACGAAAAATACACCAGTTTCAACACATTCTAACTCTTTGCTTGCGGTTTGTTAAATAGGGGCTATCCATGAGGTGACCCAGTTTGGGGGCAGTGTAAAAAACTTAGCTAAAAGTACTTTGTGGTCAACTAAATCGAAAGCTTTGGCAAAATCAAAGAATATATCTAGATTGATTCATATAAAAATTTAAATAAAATTTTTTCTTAAAATTGATTGAAATTAATTTTTTTTATTAATACAAATTCATTTATTTATTTTAAGAAGCGAAGCTATGGGTTTACCTTGGTTGCTTAACAAAACATAACTTACAGTAAATTACTGAATAGAATATTTCTGTTTTTAACTTATTAAGGTATTTATTTAAATTAGTAGATTTTTCTATGTTATTTCTTCTCTTTCTTAATTTCAAAAAACAATTTTGAATTGTTGATTTTTTGGTAATTTATTCCATTTTTTTTTTAATTTGTTAAGAATTAATAATAATAATAATAATAGTTAATATTCTACGGTCAAGTTTAATTTAACTAAACTGACAAAGCAGGAAGACTAATGTAATCCCGCTATAGTAGACTTTTCGTTATTTTTGTTTTTACCGACATTGTCCAATCTATT
>PJRA01000343.1:1286202-1299353 GCA_016987375.1 Brachionus koreanus | reverse complement strand
GTCCCATTTTAAAAATTTTTTTTTTGCAATATTATAGCTCATTTTAGCAGTTTATAAATAAATATATATATGATCCCCTGATCATTTGCATGATCGGGAAAGTTAAATTAACTTTTGTCCATTTACTTATGCATCACCCGTTTGTACTTTTAAAAAATTTGAAGAAAAATTAATGGTCTGGTTTGCTTTTTCACAATGCGGAATAAGCGAACTATATTTTGTGCATAGTGGTTTAATGGTCAATTAACATGCCTACCCTGTAGAGTGTATTAAGAAACGACTTGAACCAATGATTTAGGAAAATTATCAGAATGGCAATTATGTATTTTGGCCTGATTAACATCATCTCATTATGCCAATATGGTACAGAATTATATGTTAGATAAAAATATAAAGTGTGTTGCCAAAGAAGTGAATCCAGCAAACGTACCAAAAGCACGATTAATCGAAAATTGAAAGAAATTAAATTTGAAAGCTAAAGTATTAGGGTGATTGGAAGGTAGAAAGTCTTAAAAACAAAATTTGCACTTGTCTGAGCAATATCGACCCAAAGGTTGTACAAGACAATTCCTACAGTGTTCGCTCTAGACTCGATATCATGCGTCGTCATGAAACTCAATACCTTAACTGATATTATTATTCAAAATAGGAAGGTTCAGTAAAAATTTTTAAAAAAAATTCAAAAGCCTTTGTTAAATAAAAATTTTTTTATGAAAGAATTAATTAAATTCCATTTTTATTCTACATTTTTAACATGCTATTAGATCTTCACGGCAGCAGGTCTGAAAAAAAACTAACACAGCAAAATTAAAATTTGAAAAACCAAGAAATTACTACGATCAAAAAGTTTCAGGCCTCTGCAATTTGGTTAGTTTAAAAATTAAAGGAGTGATCAGCGACTCAAATTTTTATTCTACATTTTTAACATGCTATTAGATCTTCACGGCAGCAGGTCTGAAAAAAAAACTAACACAGCAAAATTAAAATTTGAAAAACCAAGAAATTACTGCGATCAAAAAGTTTCAGGCCTCTGTAATTTGGTTAGTTTAAAAATTAAAGGAGTGATCAGCGGCTCAAATTCAATATCTCGACAAAAATATACTTTTTTACCAGACAAAAAATACTAGTCTTTGATTAAGTGAAAGAAACGCATTTTTCGTCATTTTTCAAATGGCGCTGATGATGAAATAGTCTGAAAAGGTTGGAGACCGTACATCTGGTATGCTTACTGGGCTAATTTTTTTTGATAGCGAAAAAATTTTTGGTGGGTGACCATGGACCTATTTTTCACATAATTCAAATTATTTTCTCACATTAAAATTCAAGCCAATTATGAAAATCAGACAGATGAAAAGAACGTTTAAATATAGATAAAAATGAATTTAACTAAATAAAAAAAAATAAACACATTTTTTATTGAAATTTTACTAAAGTCTAAATTTTTAAGCTAACTAAAAAATATCATTTTAAACAATCTGACAATTTTTTATTTAACTAAGTCGATAGCTACGCCTTGTTTGACATAAAGATTTTTGTCAAGTGCTTCTAGCATAAATTTGGCCACATTTGCTCTTGGTATTTGACTTTTGGTTGAAAAATCCGGAAAAAAATAAGCATTTTCATTTACTTTTATCTCAGATTCTAATTTTTATTCAATTTAATTAATTGCAAATTTGAAAATTTTTTTTTAAATACTACCAGACATCGTTGTGTCAAGTAATCTTGGGGGTCTTACAATGGTGTAATCAATATCAGAACACTGGCTGAAAAGGTACTCTTCCATTTCATTCATATTATCCAAATGTCTGCCAAGCATTGGTCTCATGACAATTTTGTACATCATTGGATAAATCGTATCAGCTTTTATTAAAAAATTTTAGACACAAAGATTTAAATTAACTAGAGAATTTTATACGCTTTGAATAAAATGAAGTAACACATATCAAGCGTTTAAGATTTGCTTTTCTCATTGCCTCTACAATTGATTTCATGGAATCAAGATAAAAAGTCATTTTAAACATAGCTATTCCATGAACTCCTAGTGCTGACAGAACACAATCATGTCCCGCCAAATGTGAAGCAACTTCATCAGAATTTAAAATGTCACATTTTACAATCTAAAATTAATTAATTAATAGATTTAATTTAAATTTTATTTATTCTATGGGTCATATAAATCTGATAGTCAATTAAAAAAATAATTATTTGATAATGAATTTTAATCATCATTTAAAAGTGGTAATGTAAGTTTTCAGAGGAAGATAGGGTCATGTAACCCTATATTGTCACCTTTATTTGATCAGGTTACAGACAGTCTTGCTTAAATGCAGAACTTTATTCTTAATAATTCGAACGAATGAATTTTTCTCTTCAAGAAAAATATTCTGGTTTTGTAAAGTAAAAAGCTAGTTTTATTTCTTCAGTTCTAGTTAAAATTTAAAAAATAGCAGTAACTGTAGGATAGTGCAAATGGTTTTTTAGCATTGCTCTAACTACACGTCTGGTCCTATACATTTGTTTAGCAATTCTATTTACAGTTAAATATTTAGATACTTTATTTAATCTATATACACATTTATTTAAAAAATTACGAGTCTCATTGTATTTACATTCTTAAATCACACATTGGTGAGTTCCCTAAAACTAAGATACAACAGTAACAATTGAAATATGTCTAGTGGAAGGTGAAAATTTTTTGAAAGTTAGAAGATCAGTTTAAAAAATTTATGATAACAATAATAATAATATTTCGAAATTATGATAAAAGAAATCACTGGTTGTACCCTTCTTAACCAGCTCAGCTAGTCGTGAAAAGAGGAAACTTTTATATGCTTTTATAACCCTAAACCCTTCAAGAAACAAAAATCCTACTTTGGCTAATTTTTTTTAGCACTCAAAGGCCGCAGGTGTCTTTTGAACCCCTTTTTGTTACTTCTTTTCTTTATATTTTATTTAATAAATTCAATCATATCTTAAATCAAAAATATTATAAAATTATTTAATTTTCGGCATACTGAAGTTAATGATCAAAATTTAATAATCATGCTCAAATATTATTTTTTATACAAAATTTAAGAAGTTTTTAAAATAAAAAATTTAATGCAGAGAAATGTTTTCATGTGTAGCATAACATGTTAAACCATATCCAAATATTTTGCATAATTCTGCATTCAGAAATGGTTTGCAGAAATTTGTACATCTAAAAAATTATGATTAACATTGAATGTTTACTTTAAAAATATGCTTCTGCAATAAATTTTTTTACTCAAAAATATTTTAAAACCTTTTTTCAATCATAACTCATGAGCATGATCATTTTAATTTGATCATAAACTTCAATTTGCCTAATTTTCATTGCAAAATAATTTTATTTTTATTGAAAAAAATTATAAAAACGTGTCATGTAAAATGGCTCGTAAAATCTACAAGGCCTTTGAGTGTAAATAAGTTAAAAACAAAAAATAAGTTTTTTGAATAAGCCAAATTTTAAAGAAGATTAATATAGTTTATATTTATACTTAAGAAATTTTGTCTTTGATTTGGAAAACCACTGCATCAATTTTAATTAAGCAAGTAATTTTTCAGTCTAATAAATCATTATCAACCCTAAATATTTACCTTTAAATTTTTGTTGCTTTCGAACTGGACTAATTTGTCTGGATTGCGAACCAACGCGGTGCATTCATCGCCACGCTCAAGTATCTGTGATACTAATTGCAAGCCTGTATTACCCTGGTAAAAAATTAATTAAATTTTATTTTAATAAAAATATATAAAAATCCTTTTTTTAATTAAATTATTAATAAATAATTACTGTTGATCCAAATACAGCTATTTTCATTTTACCGATTTAATTATCTAAAATATTTAATTCTAAAAATGAATAAAAATTCTATAATTTTTTTTATTTATAAAAAATTTAACAAAACAGTGCAAAGCTGATTTTATCCATCAATCAGCATCCTGAATGTGAATTTATGAAAAAAGATAATTTGATTACAATTTGATTTAAAAAACTTCATGTTTAATCTAATATAAAATTAATAAACTAAAATTTATTTTAGTGATCATTTTGTTTTGCGTTTTAAAGCTTTTAGAAATTACAAGATATTCTCTTTTGAATTTGGCATGTTCTTTTCATCCATAAAAAATTAAATATCAGACAATTTTTACTAAGCATTTCGTATCAGACCTTATTATAACAAGCTTTAAAAACTAAAACTAAATTTAAGAATGAAGAAAATGATAAATGCATTAATTTTTATTCAAATAAAATTGATAATTTAATAAAGAAAATTAGAAAGAAAATTGAAAAAAAAAAACAGATAGCTAGTTTTATTTATGTCACAATAAAAAATGAGAAATAGGTAGAAAAATTTCAAGTGATAAAGCATAAATTATATTTCATGATGATAAAAATTAGAAAATTTTGATTTTTTTCATGTGAAAAAGTATTTTAGATTCCAAATCTTATTAACACTAGAAGGCAATATTTCAATTTTTTAAAAACCGGTCTAAAAAATCGCTCGGGTTTTCTACTGTTTACATTAGAACAAAATTATGCTCTATATATTTTTAAATTTTCATAAAATAAAGACTTTCCAAGACTTTCAATTACAGTAAAATTTAAAGTTAGCGGCGCTGCTTTGAGAGTGAACGAATTTAAAGTAAATTTGTGAATTTATCAATTAATGTTAAATTAAATCACTAAAATTATGTGAGTTTTCTTGTGTGATTTTTTTTTGTAAAATTAATCTAATTCAACAATTTTTTTTTTAATTGAATAAATTTGTGAAAAACAAAATTATAATAGAAAATTTTTAAAACTAGGCACTTTATCTTATCATTGTTGTGAAAAATGGAATCCTGATGTTAAACTAGTAGTAAGAAAACGCAAGAAGTATATAGGTATTAACTCCGTATCAGATTTGCTCGATGGACTTAAGTCCCAACACTCAAAGGCTAAAACTAAAATTCAAGAAAAGAAAAGCAAGTGAATAGTAGCTATGAAAAGAATCATAAATTCAAAGATAAGATAAAAACTAAGCCAGTTAGTGATCGAAAAGAATTGAATTAAATCTTATGTGCTGCTGTTAGAAAAAAACCCTTTTATGAATCTACAATCAACAATCATTAAGTGAGGCTGAAGCTAAGGTGATTTGAAAGTTAATTGAAATTTTGTCAAATACAGATTTATTGTATGAATTTTGATATTCTAAAGGAATCGAAAAAAATTTAAAGGAGAGTGGGAGCTAACGCTACATAAGAAAAAAGCCACAAGAGACAATAATTGATTGAATTTTAATAATTTTTTTTTTTATTTAAAATTGACTAATAAATTAGAACAAAAAAAAAAATGGCAAAAAATTTTAGCTAAAATTCAATTCATTATTTTATATAGTAAGCTCATTACACTCTTTTATTCCTATTTTCTTCCTCGACTCATCTTCTTCCTTTCCTCATTTCCTTAAATTTCTTTTCCTAGCGTTATTTTATTGGGAAGAGAGCAGGAAAAGACGAGAAAAAAGAAAGGAAGAGGATTCAAAGGCTTTCAAGTTTGCTTTAAATTTTGAAGTTCTGATTTTTTTAACTAAATTTTTGCAAAAATTAATAAATTGCTTATTACTAGCAAATTATCGTGACGAGTTTATCAATTCTAATTTTTTAGAAAAGTATTCAAATCCCATTAATCTCTGATTTCTCAGATTAATTATAACAAGTGTAATGGATCAATTTTGGAAATTTTTCTTATATACACAACTTGTTAGACAGAGTTTCTTTAGTCATTATGGGATTATTTTATTTAGAAGTAATTTTATGTGTCTCATAGAAGGCCAAGTACTAAATAAATTCGAGGAGAACCTCAGGCTGCTCAGAATGGAACTAAGTCCTTCTTTTTAGCCTAGCGTTAGATAATTAAAATGAGTAATGTAAAAAAGTTTGCTAGTAAAATAGGTTAATAGTTTTTAGTTAATAATTTCTTATGGAAAAACTATTGCTTTGAAACGCCAAAATGAAAACCATGATAGTAGAGAAAAATTCAAAAATATTGAAAACAAGACTCTGATGGACTCCTGGTTTATCCAGCTTGCGATCTAGACTTTTCAAAGCGATACAAAAAATTTCTTCATAACAATTATCTAACAGCAAAAATAAATTTGATTTCTACGACTTAAATTTTTCTATTTTGCTTAAATTTTAATTTAAGTAATTATCAACTTTATCTTTTTCTAAATGTTAAGAAAAAAATAGATTTTTTTCTTATTATTTCAATATTAAATTTGATCTTAGAAGAAAAATTTGATTGAATTTTCCAAGTTTACAATTTCTACAAAAATATTTTTGACCAAAATTTTTAGCTCGTAAAACAATTACAAAATTATTTGAATTTGAATACCATTGAATTTATTCAAAATTAAAATTTTGACAAAAAACTTCTAAAATGTTTTCAAAGAAAATTTGCATAAGTTAAATCAAAAAATAAAATAAGACACTTTTAAGTTGGCTCTTTTTGCCTATTTTATTGATTTTTGAACAAATAAACATAAACTCAAATCTTCTTGAGAAAATTATTATCAAAAATTATTAATTAGTAAAAATTATTATTACTTCTAATTGAGTAAATCGAGTTTTATTTCGATTTAAAACAAAAAAAAATCAATAAATCTTGAGAATTTAATATCACTAAAGCTAATTTAATTAGCCCAAAGTGCATTTATATTTCCATAAAATAAAGTAAACAAAAAAGAAGAAAAAAAAACTAAAATTAAGACTCAAAATTTGTTTCAAAAACGTCTAAAATTTAAAAAACAATATCTTATAAGCTACTATTATAGGGCGAGAAGCAAGAGGAGCAATTAGACGGACTTGTAGTCTTGCTAGAAGGTGTATAACTGGCTTCATTCATTTGAATGGGTCTAAAATGAAAATCGAAAAATTCATTCTCCAAATAAAAAAGAGTTCTATATCGTTGAAATCTGTCAATTAAAAGCATATCAGCAGAATTTTTTATCTTCGGATCGCTCGCTGCATCTTTCCATTCAACACTTTCGTCGTCTTCAAAATCATCCAGCACTCCAAATGCATCAAAATTGGGCACGATCCATTGTAAAATGGATGAATTCAAACCTGATAATGTTTTTTTTATATTCTCAATTCTATTTATTGTTTGCGTGAATTCAACTATCAAACTTTTTATGTAATCACTAACAGATCCATCGGGCTACAGAAAATGAATTAAGTAAAAAAATTTACTCTTATATACAGTGTATTTAGCTCAAAAAAATGTTTTTAATTTAAAATTTAATTATTTATGTACTTTGTTTATTAAATGAAAGATGTCGGACACGATTTGGCACAATGTAGCAATAATCCAATTTTCACTTAAGAAAGGTCTGAATCTATTCACTTTTGTCTTGATTATTCGTAAAATTGTGATCAAATTTCCAACATTTCGACGCAGAATTATTTTTGTGCGCTCTTCCAAAGTCTAAAATTTATTAGTTTAAGATAATTTATGCTAATTGAAATAAAATTAGGGTAACAAAAAAAAAAAAAAATTTAATTTTAAAAACAGTGTTTTTTTAAACTAAATTTAAACTTTTCAAATTTTTGTTGATTTTACATTTACATTTTACATTTTTTATTAATTAATTTATTCAAAAATTCAAAAATAGTAGAAACTTTGTGCTTTTTTTCAGTCACATGATAGTAATTATGAAAAAAAATTTAAAAAGGGTTAATTAATTAATTAATTAGTTAAATTTTTAACTAGCTAAGACAATAGCAGTGCTAGTTAAAGTGAGATATGCCTAGAGAAAGGTGAAAATGTGATGAAAGTAAGAAGAGCACAAGATCGGTTTAAAAAATATAATAGTCGTGACTTCAGAGGAAGAAAGGGTTAGATAAACTGGCCATTTTCGATCAGAATGCCTCTGTGTTTGTCTGTTCAAATTTTCAAATGACCTTTACATATCACAATCGTCGAAATCTTGTCACCTTAATTTGATTAACAAAGCTAACAGACGATGCCAAGTTGTTCCTCATGATTTGACAGTTTTCGATACTTAATGATGCATTGAAATTTTTAGAGAACTATTTTAAAAAAATCATCTTGATGAACCGTTATTTAGACGGATTATTACCTGTAATTAGAAGTTGTTCTATTTTCGGAATTATGATAACAGAAATCGCTGGTTGTACCCTTTTAAACCAGTTCAGCCAGTCGTGAAAAGAGGACGCTTTGATAAAAAGGTGGTGTTGCGTGTTTGGTGGAAATACAGAATTTAATTCATTAATTTTATTTAGAAATAAAAAAAAAGTTAAAAAAAAAACAAATTTTTTTTTGACTATCCAAATAAAATGTGTTTTATTTGAAAGAAAATTTTTTAGTAATGTCTAATCTTAAACATGCATTTTTCTTGTTTCTAATAGAGGAGAAAAATAGCAATGAAATTTTTATATTTAAGTCTCTTTTTTTGAAGTTCATTTTTATGCCTGACTTTAATTTTTTTACACTTTAATTTTTTTAAGTTAATTGAGATTTTTAAATTGCTATTTTGATTTGTATTTAAATCGTTTTTTTTACTCTATTTTGTAGAATCTTATTTTTTTTATATTCTCTAAATAATAAAAAAATTTATATTTAAATATATGTAAAAAAAATGATATTTTTTTTTCTTTTTTTTAAATTGAAAATATCCAAACAACTAGTTTGATCTGTAATGAGCTTAAAAATTAAAAGTATCAATTTGGTCAATTTTTAGAATATTTTGTCACAAAATAGATAAAAAAAAATTAATTTTAGAAAAATTATTTACATTAATGTGCTCCAAAGAGCGGCCATCTTGTACCATCAATTGTCTTTTAAGCAAATCAAAATATTGTTTGTACAATTCAAGTTTATCTTTAGTAACAAACAGTCTATTTTGTAGACGATTGTGAGCATTTTTTTTCATTTGTTGAACAAATTCGCTAAATTTAAAAATATTCAATAAAAAATTTCTCAACACCTCTAAACAACGTCTTAAACTTTGCGCTAGTTTATCGCTAAGCGAATTGTATAAAATAGAACATAAAATTCTTGATCTTTCACTTATCGAACCAAAATCATTTAGACTATGAAAATTTTGCTTTTTGTATTCATCAGTCAGATTTTCTTTTACTAAATTTTCAGTCATATCTAAAAATTTGCTCATTATTAGTCTAAAATCGACCAAATCTACATATTTATTGGTAGTGTGGCATATGCGTGTCACAATGTTACAATTTTTTTTATCGCTAAATTTTTTTATATTCTGAATCTTTTGTACGGCCGGTTGAATAGTCCAACTAGCAATCAAGCCTTTTCCTTGATTTAAAATCTGATTAGGTTCTGTTTTAACAATGGGAAAAGCATTCTCTATTTTTTCCAATTGATTGCAAGCTATGCTGTCCAATTGATCAACTCTGTCTTTGAATCTGCCCAAAAAGGGTGAGGCTAAATCAATACTTGTCTTTATGGTCGACTCGGCCAGATTGCATGTTTGTTTAGTAACAAAATTCTTCGCCTTTATTTTGTTATAATTTTCGGAAAGCCAAAAACAAGTTGAAAAAACAATCGGGATTGATTTGATTTTGTCAGGAAATTCTAGCTGCTTGTTTTTGCTTTTGGCACATGATTGAGGTGCATCCATTTTTTGACAAGCGAAATAATTTTATCTAAAAATTTGAATGCATAATTAAACAAGATAAAAAATTATCATTCTTTGCTCAGGTCTCTTGAGCCTACAGTCACGAAATGTTTCATTATTTTGTTGTTGTTTTTTTCAATAATCAAATAAACTTAATATCATGCTTTAAAAACAACTAAAATTAAACTTGATTCTATATTTAAAAAAAAATAATAAAAATACATACTTTTAATATTTGAAATTTAAGCTGCATTTTTAACTTCTTTTTATCTTGTTCAATTTTATTTTAGGTTAAAAAAAAATTTCTAAAATCATTTCCGAAAAAGCAAGTTATTAAGAAATTTCAATAATTAAAGTTAATCATCTTAAGGATAACTTTTCGTTACCAAGCAATATAGATACTGTTTCAAACTGGGAGGATCAGTATGCTAGTTATGCATACTAGAAATTCAAGTTTGGAAAAATATTTGGATGTGTTTCTTAAAAATGATCTTAAATGGAGTGCACACGTTAAATTTTAAAATTTTCAATAAAATTTCGGGAATTATTTGGAAGACTTCTTTTGGAAATAAAGTTGGTGATTCATATTTGAAAAAAAATAAGAAGCAATTGGAAAAAGTACAAAGTAGAGCTACGAAGTTGTTCCAAATTTGAATGATCTTGAATAAAGAGAAAAATTGAATTAAATAAAACTAAATTCTCCAAATAAGTGAAGAATAAGGAATGACTCAATTCAATTACTTAAAATTGTAAATGGTCTAGAAACTATTAAAATAAAATATGGAATCAGATAGATCCAAAGAAATAATTTTTTTTATATTTATTTATTTAATTAAAGTCCCATGCACAAATTTAAAATTGATTTTATATAAAAAAAAATTTAATTGTTTTACAATTTAGTAAAAAATTTAATTTTTCATATTAATAAAAATAATAATATATTCATTAAATAAAATAGATTTTAAAGAAACAATTATAATCTAAAGGCTATGTAATGATGGTCACAAGATAGTTAATTAAAAATTGTCCATCAAGTTTCAATTTTATTAGAAACACGGTTGTAAAAGACTGAAACCGTTTACCAATAAATTTTGCTTAAGAAAACTCGTTAATCTGTTTAAAAAAGCAAAGCAAAACTTGATGAAAGATTTATTGTCAAGAAACTGATGTGAAATTGGTTAAATTAATGCTTAATTTTTTTATATAATTTTCATCAATTAGGCTTATAATTCCTAGGATTCTTTAATTAAAATTTATTTAGTCAGTTTTCTCTACAAACAGTTTTGTCAATCCATTAAATAAAAAAGATGAAACGAACTAGACATAAGACAAATTTATTAACTAAAAGAGCACTAAGAACTATGAAAATTGCATGATTTAGACCTCTGTTGGAAACACAAGATATTCTTATTAAAGCAATTAAAAGACTGCTTAGAGTGTTGGGATATTTTGACATAAAATCGTGGTATGGTTGTTTCGGTAACAATTAGTTTCCCAAATAAAATTAAACATTGAATTGATTTGCCTATTTTAATTTTTAAATAATACTAAATGATTTTATTTTCTAAAAATAGATTTTTAAAAATAATTATATTTCTTATTTTTTTATATTTTAATTTCTACTTTCTTTTTGCTAAAAATATTACTCTGACCTTGGGGCTTTAAATTAACTCAACAAAAAAAATAAATAAATTTTTAGATGCTATCAAATCTCTAGACCAGAATGCAAAAATCGCTTTCTAAATAGAAATAGATCATTCTTTGAGCTTTGATTAATTAGCTTGACCTTTTCAGTCCTAAATAAATGATAAATTAATAATTCTAATTTTTAAAAAAAAATTTATTTCATTTCCAATATTTCGAAATAAATAAAAAATAAAAAAGATAAAATTTTTCCATTTAAAAGTACTTTAAAAGAATTTAGATAAAAAAGCAATTTAAAATATATTTATAATTAGTTAAGTATCAAGTTATTGCTTTCTTGATTTGAAGAATGAATTAGATCGGAAGCTATGAACGGATCAAATGGATGCAAAACTATGGGCAAATCCCAAGATATTATTTCCACTGGAAGAGAATTGGGAGGCCGCCATGAAACACTTATCGCCGAATCATTAGACCTTTGAATTTGTTGAATTCCGATTTTTGATAAAGCAAATTCGAAATGAAGCTTCCATCGAAGCGACACTATACGCAAAAAAAACAGCTACTATTTATTAAAAATATTTTTAATTTTAAAATTACCTATATCAGAAACAAAAGTTGGTGTTGTGTTGACTGGAATTTGAACAGTGAAATCGCTTTTTTTCAAAAACAAACAATGTTCTTTAAGCTCAAAGTGAGAATTTACATTTGACGGATGCTGGCTGAGTTTTTTTCGACACTCTTCCGAAATTATTTCTTCACTCTGAAGTGTCACTTTAACCTTGTAAAAAATTATTTCTTTGTTTAGATACTAGCTATGCTGAACCTACTTCAACACAAGGAACTTGGGCTTCGTTAAAATCCAAAAAACCAATTATTTTGTCTCCTATTTTGAAATTTGTTTTAACCATAGTAATTTTAACTATTTTTCCATCATGATTCGCCACACTATAATGACCTGAATAAAAATTTCTACTTAAAAAATTATTTTCTCGAAAACAAGTTGAAAACAAGTAAAATATAATTTATTATTTTTTAAGTTTTTTATTTAAAAATAAATATTTATGCCCTTAAATGATTATCTAATCAATAAAAGACTTATATGAATTTAGAGAAGAAAGAATTTGGTTAATATATTTGTGTTTTTTGAAGTGATTTTCATGCTTTACAATTTTTAAAATAAATTAAAAAGCAATTAAAAAACAAAAATTCAAGGACATAATTCATTAATTTTAACAAATAATTTAAAAAATACTCAAAAAAAATGCAATGCCGAAAATTTCTCAATCATTCATATTGACAAAAAATAATAATATTAATTCGACTAAGAAAAACTGTACGTGTTTTAGATTTATGGATAAAGGGATGTGTAAAAATGCTATAGCTGTATGTTTAAAGGACAATATTGAGCTGAATGGCCTTATGAATAAAAATCGTAGGTTCGTTACTGTTAGGAAAGGTATACGGCCTAAAAATTCTAAAAAAAACTATATAGCTTAAGCTAGATTTTTTTATGTGCAATGAATGAGAAGAATTTTGTGTGATGTAATTTTTTTTATTTAAATAAAAAAATTTGAGTACTTTTAGTCAGGTTTTTTTTTAATGTAAAGCACTTCTAAAATAGTTAGTTCAATTTTTGAATATTTCATTTATTTTAAAGGGTTAAATGACGAGGATTCAATGAGCAATTCCAAAAAAAGTAACATTAGAAAAAAGTTTCAAGAATCTTCTAGTTTTAATCATAATTTATGGTCTTTGTTGTTAAATTTAAAATTTAATTTTTTTGAATCGTTTTGCCAACATTTTCACTCAATTTAGTTTTTTTTGATAAAATAA
>PJRA01000343.1:1249958-1264850 GCA_016987375.1 Brachionus koreanus | reverse complement strand
AATTTCTTAATTTTAAATTAAAGCTAGAATAATCGAATAATAATTAAAAAAAAATACACTCAAAATTCAAATCATAAAGTAATTTAAATCATAATTTTTTTTTTTATAGTCAAGATGTGTCTAATCACTGCGTTCACTTTAATTATACTGGGTGTACTTCTATACACAGCGTTTAAATTGGGAATAATAAACCGAATTCTCTACAAAGTAATTTCTAGTTTATTTTTACAATGCTTTTGTTTAAACTATCCCAATCTTGTAATAAAAAATCAATAAGATTAATCCATAACTATGCAAAAAATTTTTTTCTAAAAGTTAGATTTTTGATAAATTTATAAAAAATTAAAAAATTTTTTTTTCAAAAAAAGGTAGACCAAAATACTACTCAGCACGGAGGAGAACTAGTAGCCAAAACTCTGAAGGTACTTAAAATTAAGTATAAAATAGATCTTATTCCAAGCTAAAAAGGCCCATAATGTGGACTTTATTTTCACTCTTTCGGGTGGTCATATATCGCCGATTTTGTGTGCATCGGAAAATGAGGGAATTCGTATAGTTGACGTCAGACATGAAGTAAATGCGGTTTTCGCAGCAGATGCAGTTGCTCGCTTAAGTGGAAAAATAGGCGTTGCGGCCGTAACTGCCGGCCCAGGTCTGACTAATACTATAACAGCTGTGAAAAATGCTCAAATGGCTGAAAGTCCAATATTGCTAATAGGTGGCGCAGCAGCCAATTTGCTGAAAGGAAGAGGCGCTTTACAAGACATCGATCAAATGTCTCTTTTCAAATCGATCTGCAAGCACACCGCGTCTATTCGCTACATCAGAGATATTCCTATTACTTTGAAGAAAGCGATGCATATCGCTCAATCAGGCACTCCTGGTCCTGTTTTTGTAGAATTTCCTATTGATTCCTTGTACCCGTTTCATTTGGTTAAACGCGAAATCGGAATTAAGGATGATTCAAAATCCCTAGTTCAAAGACTTATCAGTCTTTACTTGAATAACTATTTGTATTCTTTATTCGCGGGTGCTTTTGTTGAGCATGACTTTAATCCGTTGAAGCCATTAATACCCCAAGCAAATACAAATGAAAGTAATTAAGTTAAAAATTTAAATTTAAATATTTTAGAATATCTTTATTAAGTTCAAAAGGCCGCTGAATTACTCAGCAAAGCTAAAAAACCAGTTATACTGATTGGCAGTCAGGCCACTTTACCTCCAACTCCTGCCGGAGATTTAATTGAATCTCTTCAAGTAAAAAATATACTAATTTTTTTTAATTCAGAATTTTGATATTATATTTTAAAAGCAATTGAATGTACCTTGTTTTTTGGGCGGAATGGCCAGAGGAATGCTTGGTAGAAATAGTCCAATTCAATTTAGACACTGTAGAAAAGATGCACTCAAAGAAGCTGATGTTGTTATTCTAGCTGGTACTGTATGTGATTTTAGACTTGGATATGGAAAAGTTTTGTCTAGAAAGTCCAAAATTATTTCGGTTAATCGTGATAAAAAACAATTAACTAAAGTATTTAAATTTTTTCAAACTAAATATGAAAATTAAATGAAACTAATAGAATTCGGACATTTATTGGAAACCAACATTGGCAATTCAAGCAGATCCATCCTCATTTGTTGTCGAATTGGCAAAAGCTTTGAAAGGCTTCAGTGGATCTCAAGATTGGATTGAACAATTAAGAGCCAAAGATGATGCAAAAGAAGACGCGAATAAGTAATTATGATTTTTGTCTAAAATTAAAATTTTTAATGATAAAAAAAGCAATTAGTTATCGGCTGTGAATAATCACTAAGTTAATTTAGCAATAGTAAGGTTTGGCTAATTTTTATAAAGCGTTTCCGGATGGAAAATGATTAACAAGCATTTAAAATTTAATTGACTTTTTCGTTGGTCTAAAATTAATACTGAAAGATGGATTTATCACCCAAATTTAGTCTCTGCTATCCTGTATTGGCACAGCATTAAATTTTAATTGTAGAGATTTAAATTTAAATTAAAATTTTTATTTCAAAATTCACAATGTCAAAAACAATTAAATAAAAACAAAGAATGAATGAAAAATTTCCTCCAATTCATTTATGATTTATAAAGAAATTATCAAGAATAGTTAAATATTAGGGTGAATTATAGTTTGCGTTTATTTCTTTTTTTTTTTATTTAATTATAATTTATCAATAAAATTTAATTAAAAAAAAAGTTTTTTGGAGCCAAAAAACTCATGTGACCCTTCTTCAACTTGGTCTTGATTAGTAAAAAGACGTCCTTTAAGAAAATGAGCCACCATTGAGCGAAAAAGATTATTATAAGAAGGAGAAAGAGCTGGGCTTTACGCTGGATGAGGAAGTCCTGGCTGAGCGGTTTGAGATGTGCCTAAACTTTGATTTCTGTCTGAAATTTAGAAAATAGATCCAAGTCTGTCAAATCTGAGAAAAAACTATACAATGTCTGTTAACTTAGTTAATCAAATTAGGGTTACGAGATATAGTCGATTGTTTTGTGTAAAAGTCATTTGATAATTTGCGGGTTCTAAGTTTGAAGTTGATCTCAACTGCCGTATACAGAGCATTCTGATCTAGGATGGTTGGTCTAGCTGATTATTTCTACCTCTGAAGGCTCGTATCACCACTAATAAATTTTTTTAAAACAATCTTGTATCCTTCTTATTTCAAACACATTTCACCTTCCACTAGACATATTTCATGAGTTAACGCTGTTACTGATAGAAATTTTTTCCACTAATGACGTAACAGTACCAAAATTTCATAATTTTCATCTAAAGTTTTCATTTTATTAAAGTTATATGACATTATATGACTATTAAAGCTTGTGATTTACAAAAATGTCCAACCTTTTAAAAATTGCAAAATTCTATCACTCCACATAATATCTAGTTTTTTCTTTAATTTAAGTTCTCGTTTATAAACACAAAAATAAGATGCTAACAATTTCTAGCCGGTAACTATTTGCAATAACTTATTTATTACAAAAACACTTATTTTACAATTCCTAATTAACTAAAAAAAATAAAATTTAGAATGAAAAATATTAACTATTTTAAAATACGCTTCACATTTTGCAGTAACATTAATTACTGTGATTTAGTGTTCTAAACCTGTACAAACTTGCCTTTAATCAGGGTATTGAGATAATTTTTAATTTAATTTAGATTTTTTTTAAATTAAAAAATTTTTTTGTTGTCAAAATTAATAAAATTCATTTTATGTAAATTTTTTATTCGAGCGTGATAAATCATTTGATTTTCAAAGCTTTTTAATAAATGCTCCAAATTGATCAACTGATCATTTTTTGGCTTATCTAGCGCTGGTTAACTTACCAAAGACTAACAATCATTAATAATTTAGTTTCATTCAGTGTTATTTTTAACTTTTGTTCATATACTCAATTTTTTTATCTATCAAATTTTTATATTTGAAATTTTTTTTAAATTTTATTTTTGTACAGGGTCACCAAAACGACCAACACCAAGTTTTGGCGGTCTATAGACCGCCACTGACAGTACCCAACACTAGTTTCATCAAGAATAAGAATATTCTTTAACAATTTAAGGAATTCAAATTGAATTTAATTATAATATTGGTAAATTTTAAAGCTAGTCTTAAATTGATAATAAGTTATGACAATCATTACTTTTATCAACTGAAAAATTGAAAATATTAAAAATCTACTAGAGATAGACGTAAATTAATTATATGGTTTCGTGAATAGCTTTTTTTAGACCAATTCAACTTAGAAAAAAAAATATTTTTATTCATTTCTAATAGAAAAAAGGCTTTGGAATCTACTGAAATTCACTTAAATCCTATGAAAGTTTTGCAAACTTTAGACAAGATTTTACCAGATAATGCAATTTTGGTAGCAGATGGAGGCGATTTTGTTGCCACAGCAGCATACTTGATGCGGCCCCCGACATTTGGTTCGTGGTTAGATCCTGGTGCATTTGGAACCTTGGGTGTCGGTGGTGGCTTTGCTCTTGGTGCAAAATTAGTCAGACCTGAATCAGAAGTTTGGATAATTTATGGTGATGGTTCATGTGGATACAGTATAGCTGAGATTGATACATTCACAAGACATGAATTGCCTATTTTAAGTATTGTTGGAAATGATGCTGGATGGACCCAAATAGCCAGAGATCAAGTTGTGTTTTTCGGGAGCACTGTCGCCTGTGAATTAGCTGTATTTTTATTCAAACTATTTTTTAATTAATTTTTAAAAACTTTAAAACAGTTTACTGACTATGATAAAGTTGCAGAAGGCTTTGGGGGCAAAGGCATTAGACTAGATAGATCAAATGACGAAAATATTGAAGAAATTTTGCAAAAGGCCAGAGAAGAATACACTAAAGGAAAAAGTGTCTTGATTAATTGTTTAATTGGCAAAACTAATTTTAGAGAAGGTAGTATTAGTGTTTGAGAATTGTGTGTCTTAGATATAAAATGAAAAAAATATCTTTTTAGTTATTATTTTTAATAAATTTTGAATAAAGAAATTTAAAAAGTAAAATAATTTTTTTTTTACTTTTAAAATATTAAAAGAAGGATTTCAAATTTTACCCTTATCCTTATTCTTTTAAAATATCTTTATTCTATAAATCTTTTGTAATATGTTTGTCTCTGTCGGCGATGATTGATTTTGTAATGAGAATTTTCAAAATTATGATAACAGAAATCAATGGTTGAACCCATTTCAACCAGCTCAGCCAAAAAAACTTTGATAAAAAGGAGTTTGGTGAAATTTCCATTGGAAAATACACTTTCAGCTGGTTCCAGACGATCATTATTCTTTGGTCAAACAAAAGATAGATTTGTTTCTCTGGACTCGTTTGAAAAATTTTTAAATGCTCATATCTTTTGAATGATTTTTTTAAGAAATATATCTTTTTGAATTATGTAGATTTTAAAATTTTCTTTAAAAAATGATATTACTTTATAAAATTATTATAGTTTATTATAAAATATTACTGAATTAAAAAACATGCAAAAATGCTTGGTGCTTCTTGTATTAATTAATTTTTATTGATAAATTAAAAAAAAATTTAAAAAACTCAAATTTTTTGACTTAACGCAAATTAAAATTTTAACGGATTGAATTTAAAATAGTAAACCAATTTAACTATCTTTACAAAAATACGCGTGAAGTGGCTTACAATTAATTAATATGATTTTACTAATAAAAAAGAAAAAATACAAAATTTTTAAAACCAAAAAAAAAAAAGAAATTTAATAATTTTAATAAAATGGGTCAAAAATTAGACTGTGTCTTAATTCAAGAATTAAATGGACCTTAATGTATTTATTTCCTTTTCATAGTAAATATAAGTTGAATGTAAAGTAAAATTTTTGATCAAAAACTTCAAATGTGCAATTAAATTTTATCGCAGACTTTTATTAAATTAAATTTCAAAGCTTTATCAGTAATTTTTTTAAAAAAGATTGTAAGTTATAAAAATACATTGAAATTTTAAATTTTTTGATCACATTTGAAAAATGAATTTCATATAAAGCAGCCTGCGATCATTCAAATCAAAATAATTGTACTTTGTCCTAAACTAATTGTACTCATCTAATGAAAGTAAGATATATGAAATGCAAATGTTTAAATGGATGTCAAATACGTCATAATTTGTTAGACAATAGTTATTTCTTCTCAATTAGTATCTTCGGCTACCAGGTTTTGTGTTTAGACTGTAATTAATTCCTTTATTAAATTCAATTTTTTCATAATTTTTTACCAATTTGAACGTCTGTATTAGATCACCTCTTATTCTTCTTGTTCTCAAGTTAGTTAAATCTAGCCTTAACAAACTTTGTTGATAATCCTAGTCACGCATTTCTGGAATCAACTTTTGTCCTCTTGGTTGAAATCTCTCAAGTTCATTTATGTCTTTTTCTAAATAAGGACACCAAGCACTGACAGCATATTCCAGATGGGGTCTAACCATTTAACAATACAATAATTTAAAAGTCTTGCTTTTTATTAAATTAACTTTTTTTTTTTTCGCTTTAATAAAATTATAATTTTTCTGTATCTTTTTTTCACTTATTTATGTTTTTTAAACCTTTTTATATGCTTTGTTCTAGCTTTCTCTAAAAATACTATCTTTTATTTACAACAAAAATGAGATAAAATTACCAATAAATGTTGAAATAATGTTAGCTTTATTTAACTCAAGTGAATGAGAATAAGTTTAAAAGACAAATCAATAGAGAACTTGCAAAAATTATTATGAAAAAATATGTATGAATTATTCTTTCTATTCCAAATAAAACAAAATATAAATATAAGTTAAATTTGAAAATTGCACATGTAAATTAAAGAAAAAAAAATATATTTTTTTAAAATTTTTATTCATTTCTAAATTTTGGTCTTAACGAAAAAAAAATGGGAAAAGGATTCGAAAATTACATGTCCAAAAAATGGTTTCATCCGACCAACGTTGAAAACCAGAAAAGAGTAAGATTTCTATTTTTTAAATTTAAAATTAAGCTAATAAATACTCAAAATTTTTAAGAAATATCTAGCAGAACAAAAACACGCATCAGACAGAAAACGACAGCAAGAACTGAGGGAACAGTATGAACGGGAACAAGAGATCTTTAGTAACAAGTAAAATAGGACATTTT
Source organism: Brachionus koreanus (assembly GCA_016987375.1). NCBI lineage: Eukaryota > Metazoa > Rotifera > Eurotatoria > Ploima > Brachionidae > Brachionus > Brachionus koreanus. The sequence goes on along the minus strand of PJRA01000343.1, from coordinate 1,258,187 downwards.
TTTAATCGTCGGTCTTAAATTTAAATTTTCTAGGGAGTTAATGGGTGATGAGAAAGCCAAACTGGGTTTGGCGTTTATGTATCAAGCGCCTGGATCATTAAAAGACAATCAGGACAAGGAGCGAGTAGAAGAGCCAGAACAAGTTGACTTATCAACCGCTAAACGAACCTCAAGACTAGATTCTGCCAACTTAAGATGCTTAAAATGCAAACGACTAGGTCATTTGAACACTGACAAAGTTTGTCCACTTTATGGAAAATCAAGACTTGATGTTGACGATGACGAAATTGCTCCTGAATTGCCCGAAGAGCCACAAGTTGCAATAAAAAATGAACCAAAAGAGTTTATTTCTGAGATTAAAGAAAATTTCCCAGTAATTGAATCAAATAGTGTAGAAATAACTTTGGATATGCTCAAAGCTCTTCCGAAAAAGGAAAAAAAAGTTCTTTTGAAGCGCCTCAAAAAACTAGAAAAAAAGCTTAAGCGAAAATCAAAATAATATTTTCTATGTATTTTTTGTTATTTTTTTATTAAATGATAAATTTTGTAGCCAAAAATAACATGTTTCTTATTGACCGGACTTAAAAATTCGGAATTTTTACTCACTTACAAAATTTAGCATTATTTTTTGATTTTGTTTAGAGAAAACCAATTTAAAAAAATGTATCTAAAATATTACTTAAACGAAAAAGGCGAACGAGTATACACTTTAAAAGTAATAGTTTAAACTTGAGTTTAATTTTAATAGGATTAAAATTTTTCAATTTTTTTAGAGAACTAGTCCTGATGGAACTCCAACTGTGTCTGCTCATCCAGCTAAATTCTCACCAGACGACAAATATTCGAGACAGCGAATTTTGTTGAAAAAACGATTTGGAATTCTGTTGACCCAACAGCCTCAATCTAAATATTAAAAATTAAAAAATTTCTCTAAATGTATTTAAGTTTATTGAATAAAATAAAACAAAAGGTTATTTAGCTCTTTTTTTTATGAAAATTTGTTTTAAAATTCTTAATTTTTAGCTGACACTTTTTTGTCTTTTATTTTTATCCTCTGTTGCCATATAAGTTAAATAAGAGGATTCTTTCTATTGCTCTAATAAAAATGTGGCGGAAGCTCTTCTAAAATAAAGTTATCCCAAAGTTTTGAAGTTCTATTTGATTGTTAAATTTATGTATCATTTTTTAAATGCTCAATAAAAATTCTTATTTCTAATTGTATCAGTTTTATATTGATTGATAGTTTTAGTCGGTTAAAAAATTTTAATTTAAATCATCATTTAAAAAAAAAATTGAAAAATTAATAAATAAGAAGCTATATTTAAATCAATCTCTGTGTCAGATCGGAGCTGTTGATCAAAAAGCTACTTGAAAAGGAGATGAGCACCTCCCCATTATCCGCAAGGGTAGAATAGGGTTAATTATTATTTAAATCAAACATAAGTAGAAAACTACATGTTATCCACTTCAAGTTTTTAGCATTAATTGCAAATAAAGCCCCTTCAAAACACATAGTCATGGAATGAGTGTCTTCAATTTATTCAAAAAATCAACAGGCCAATTACAGAGACAAATGCTATCAATATTGGAGGTGTTCTTTTACTTTTTGAAGAGAAAACTGGCCTTGAACGTATTTTGCAATAGTAGTATTTTTACAGATTTTGAAAAAAAAATCCAAAAATTAAAATTAAATGTTTGAATGTTTAACTTTTTTTTAAATAATATTTTTAATTATTAATAATTATTTTTATAAACTTCAATAAATGAAGTGTTAATCGGTCATTATTGACATGGGCACTAGCCTGTTGATTAACCTTGAAATTGTAAAATAACACTGACTTTAATTATATAACTATTGAGCGTATTTTGCAATACTCTATCCTCGATTTTATTCACTCCGATTTTTTCAATTTTTTGTTTTTGCCAGCGTTTTTGAAAACACGGACAAAAAAGATGCTTGATCCCATTTTAGATTAGTTCGAAATCAACTTAATTTTACACCTTTCGAAATTCAGATTACAATATTTTACATGCAAATTAAATTTTAATTTGTCTTGTAAAATTAAATTTGATTGATTTTTTATTTTTAGCTAATTATTATTGACTCTATATGAAATACTGATCTAGAGACTAAGATGATGAAGAGAAGACGGTAGAAATAATAAAGCCAACAAAAAGACTTGAAGTTTTTGAGATGATCGAAAAGTTATGGCTCTATTGAGCTAAAAGACCTATTAGGAACTCAGAAGTTATGTTGGAGTTCTTGAATAAGCTTGAAGACAGAATTTCTGATTTACCAATTGATCTAAAACAATCAAAATTAAACTTTGAATAATTTTTTTATTAAGCTTTATGTCTTATTTTTATTATTTTCTTTTCGAAAATTGAAAAATTTATATAAGTAAAAAAATATTAATATTTATATTTTGTATTTTTTGACCACCTTTAATTCTATTCAAATTTTATTAAATTCTTGTTAGGCTATAGATTTTATTCCACAATTAATTTTAAAGTTTTTTTTGGCAAAGTAAAAATTTTGATCAAATTTAAAAAACTGACAAAATTTGAAGAATAATTTTTAGACCTTAAGAAAAAATTAATTTGAATTTTTATCTTTTTAATGAAAAAATCAATTAAATTAGGTTGAATTTAGAAAATTATGTTCAGAAATATAATCCTCATGAAAAATTAAAATCAAAAGATTGTTTTGAGGTTTAAAACTAATAAGCAATTCGTTTATTCTATTTAACGAATTACTTTTTCAACTATTTTTTCAATCATACATAACTGTAATGGTAAAAAACCTGATTAACAATATTAGATAAATTGCTTTACTAAAAAGATCCATATTAATTCACGTTTATGCAATTAAAAAAAAAGATTATTTTAAATTCAATTTATGATAAATAACAAATTAGAAAACCTTTTTAAATCTAATTATTGGAAAAAAAACCATTAGTATTCAAATTAAAAATTTTACTCAATCTAAAGTATTGTGAGTTCTTTTTTTGAATAAATCAGTTTTGTACTTTCATTAGATATTCACTTAAAATAAATAAAATATAAAAATCGTTATTGAAGAAATTCTATATTTGAAGCTTATTTTGGTTTGGCAAACAAAAAGCCAAAAATGAAAGGTTTTAAGTAAAATAATCCAGCTATTTTAATAATTTTTTAAACAAAAAATTTGCTTTATTTTTTCTTAATCATATTATGTAAATTATCTTTTTAAAAAAAAATGATTATTTTTTCTATCTGTAATTCATTTATTCAAATTATCAAAATTAATTCTAAAAACTATCTTTATTAAAGAGTTTATTTTCTCTTTTTTTCACTCTTTTATGTTATTAAACATCTTTAGTAAACATTGTGTCAGAAAGACCATTATATCGCTGGCGGAAAAAAATTCTTAAACCAAAAGCTTTCTATCAACTTAAACATTTGGGCAGAGATTTTTTGAAGAAATCTTTTATTTAAAATATTAAATTAATTAAGTTGATTTTTCAGGATATTTAAAGAGAACATGGACAAAAAAATTTAAAATCAGATTATAAAAATAAATAGTTGAATATATATTATATAAGTTCATTTATTACCAAAATATAATAGATGTGGTAATTAGTAAGAATGGTAGGTGTTGGTAATCCACTCCAATCGATTGGGATAAATAAAAAATAGACTAATTTTTTTTTAGTCGATAATTAATTCGACTAATCCTTTTAATTTGAAAATTTAATCTACTTTTAAAAATTTTATTAAAAAACGTAAAATTTCTATTAATTTGATGTGTATTTTTGTAAAATTCTAGCTAATTCAACTTTTCATTTCGATATAAATTAGGAGATTTAGTATTCGGTTTAAAGTAAGTCGATTATTAAACCGATTTTTGATAATCGATTGCCAACGCTAGATGGCAGATAGACAGGGAGTTAATCATATTTTGTTTCAAACGGACATTTCAATTTCTTTTTAAATTTTTATTTAGAAAAATAATTTAGAACAAATTTTCAAATAATTAATTACTTAAAAATTTAAAATTGTGAATTTTTTTACTATATCTAACCATTTTTTACAAGAACTACTTCTTTAAAAAATTATCAAAATTTTCAACAAATAACCTACAAAACATTCTTTGAGAAAAAATTCAAAAAAAATTTTGGTTATAAAATTAAAAAAAAATAACAATAATTCATTAAAAATCGAAAAAAAGTGAGAATAACTTTATTTATATAAATATATATTTTTTAAATTGATTGAATGATTAAATGAATAAGAAAAAAAACGGTAGGAACTATTTGCTGATAGTTTAGCTGCTTGTGCTGATGCTTTGGCTCTTAATTTACTAAGCAGACAACTTTCAGAATGCTTTTTGTTTCTAGCTCTTCTTCTTTGTCTTCTTTCGTCAATTTTTCTTTCTCTAGTGTCCCATGCAATACATAGTTCTTTTAGGCATGACCAAATATAGTCTGAAAAGCCGTAGTGCAAAGTTCTAGTTCGGATAGTGTGTTTGGATCGAAGCAAATTGCGTAAAATTAGGAGTTGAACAGGGAAAATATCCGAAATTGATAATTAATATTTTTGTGCTAAACAATTAAAAGTTTAAGATATTTCAATTTGCTGTTTAAAATTCACTAAAAGAAAACTTAATATCTAGGTTAGAACGGTAAATTTTTTTCTCAAATCAATTTAATTTTAGAATGATAGTATAATTTATCTACAAGACACAAGTTTTCTCTTGCTAAGAATATGAGTTTTTCTCATTATTTAAGTAAATAAACTTTTAGTTAATATATTAATAATTAAGATATTAATTCTCTTAATTTTATTTAAATTCAAACAAAAATTATGAAAATATTTATTTAATATTGTTTTTTTTTTCTAAAATAGCACTTAAAAATCATAAGAATAAAAAATCAAATCGAGTGTTTCTTCTGCAAATATGAAAATAATATTTTCGGCTCGTTTATTTGACATTCATCACATAATCAACAGAAAAAAAATCATGAATTTTTTTTTTCTAAGCCTTTTAATTTGAATATTAAAATTTAGAATTACAACAATAATTATGTGATTGTAATTTTTAGGAAAAATATTTTTTCTAAATCTAAAATTTAGTTTTTTAATTTTAACGGGAACAATTAAACTTTTTAAATGTAAAAAATGAAAGAGGAAGTCAAATATTTTCAGTTATTGATTTTACAAAAATAAGTAATATTTTAAAAATTAGAAAATTATTTATCAGCTTTTGGCTTTTTGACGATATTCTCAATAATTCAGTCATATGAAAAATTATGAATCTGACTTCATTAAAATTATCTTTTTATTTTGGATTGAATTATAGCAAAATTTAAGATTTAGAAGCAAAATTTTCTAAAATAAATTCATTCTTTTAAACCCATTTCTTGCGACAAAGTTAAGTTAAAACTGATTTAATTAATTAGTAAGAAAAAATTAGCATGAATATGCGCAATATTAAATTGGATCGATTTAACTTAGTTATTGGTACTTTTGGCTTAAAAATTTTGGAAATTATTTACATCAAATAATCAGAATATTTAAGGCATATTAAAAATTCAGCTAATTTAAAATTTGACTCAAAATCGAAATTTTTTGTTTACTAAAAAAAAATTTTTCATTAATAATGACATAAGAAATAAATTAAAATTTTTTATTTAGATTAAGTATCAAAATCATCAATCATAGATCATAATTGTAGATACTAAAAAAAATGGATATGGTGAATTTCGGTCTTCCAAATCTGGTATCTAGAAAACAAATTAGATTAAAATAAACAAAATTAAAAATTGTTTATTTTGAAAAAATAGAGTGGCTACGGATTCTATTTCTCTATTGGGGCTTACGCAACAGTCTCGTTAATATTCTACTATTATCCGAATTTACTGCATAGAAAAAAAATCCTGAAAGAGCACAATTTTGTAGTTGTAAGCCATCGAGGCGGATCTGGAGAAAATAAAGAAAACACAATATCTGCGTTTGAACAGTAACTTTTTATTAATTTTTTTTATCTAATTTTAAATAAAAAATTGTTTTCAGTTTTTAAAGTTAAACAAAATTTTCTTTATTTTTTAAGCTCTGAGAGAATCGGAACTGATGTTATCGAGCTCGATTGTCACATAACTAAAGACGGTCAAGTGGTCGTGTCTCATGATAACAATTTATTAAGGCTTTGTGGAGTAAACAAATTGATATCTGATATAAATTATGACGTAAATGTTTTGTATTTTTGATTTACATCCAAAGTACATGGTATTTATTCTAAAAGGAACTTCCAGATTTACTTGAAGAGCAAGGCGATGATATTTTCATGCAAAGTGGGCTTAACTAAATAACTAATTAAATTTAATATTCAGTTTTGGTCTAAAAAAGAAAGTGCCGATAGTCTTTCGAGAACAGTGAGTTCTTCATTAATCTCAAATTCGATTCAAAGAAGAAGTCAAGAGGATTGCAAAAAACCCCATAAGATACCTCTTTTGGAGGACATTTTCAAAAATTTTCCCAACACACCAATCAATCTAGATGTGAAATTAAACAATGATAATTTGATTCAAAAAGTAAGCGAAATGGTTGCCAAATATAAGAGAGAAAATATAACAGTTTGGGGTTCATTTAATGAAAAAGTAACTAAAAAGCTCTTCAAACTGAATCCGAATGTTGGAATTTATTTCTCATCAGCTGGTTGTGCTAAGCTACTTTTTTTAATGATTTCAGGTCTATTGCCATTTTTTAGATTCAAAGAAACACATTTAGAAATAATAATGCCTAATCGTATTCTCAAAAAGTAAATTGTTAAACTTTAAATATTTGATTCAAAAAAATAATCTTGATTTAGCCGTAGATTGATACCAAGGGGATACATAGCTCTCATGATTCTAATTAAAACGTAACAATTTAGTTATTAAATTTGGATTATTTTAAATTTAATAAATTTTTGAAACTTTTAAAGATTTTTTATCAGAAAGTCGTTTGTAGAACATTTGAAAAAACGAGGAATTTTGGTTTATTATTGGGTTTTAAATGAAGAAGAAGAATTCAAGCATGCAATTGAAATTGGCGTCAATGGTATAATTACAGATTATCCAAGCCGATTGATACACTATCTAAGAGATAATAAGCATATTCACTCTCATATTGTAAGACCAAATAAAAATGAATAAGACAAAAAAAGATTGAGTGTTTATAAAATAGAATGTTTATTAGATTAATTGTTATTTAATCAATTTTAGTTTTTTCTAATTTTATCAATAATTGTAATATTAAAAACTTCACTTTATAAATAAATTTTTATAGGTAAATAAATTTTAATAAAAATCAAACATATTAAAATAATTTTTATTGAAATAATTTAAATTAATTAAAAAAAATCTCGAATAATATTTTATTGTCAGTTTGACTGTTTTTTCTTTTAAAAATTTAGTATTAAAATATTTAGGTAAAATTATTGCTATTTTGTTCTATTGGAACCCACTCCTACCTTTAATTTGGACTTTAATTAGGACTAATTCCCTTTAATTCAGTTTATTCGGATCAAATCTCTTTTTTTTCCAATTCGATTGGGACTAATTTCATATTATTTAAAATTAATTAAGACTAATTTATTTTAATTCAGTTCAATTGGTACTAATTCCCTTTAAGTTAAGTTAGATTGAGACTAATTCTCTTTAATTTCATCTTATTTGGCACTAATTTCAGTTATTTCCTTTAATTCAGTTCGATAGGGCTTAATTCTCTTTTAGTCAAGCTTTTTTGAACCTTAGTCCTTTAGATCAGTTAGTTCAATTGGGTTCTGAGAGCTTCAAAGTTTGAACAGGAGTCAGACAAGGGTGCGTTCTCTCTTCAACACTATTTCTAATAGTAATTGATTATTTAATGAAGAAAACAACTGTCAGTGCCAGGGGTATACAATGGGGGTTAACAACCAAGCTTGAAGACTTAGACTTTGCGGATGATTTGGTGTTAATATCTAGTACAGAAGAACATATGCATATGAAAACACAAGATTTCGCGAACAATGCTAAACCAACTGGACTCGAAATAAATATGGCCAAAACAAAAGTTATGTGCATAAACACTAAATTGGATACCCCGATCACCATTGATGATTCACAAGTCGAGTGTGTAAACGAATTTACATACTTAGGAAGCACCATTAGTACAGCAATGGAAGCACAAAGAGACATAAAGAAAAGACTTGCTAAAGCAAAGATTACC
>PJRA01000343.1:1238691-1249600 GCA_016987375.1 Brachionus koreanus | reverse complement strand
TGGAGGTCAACAATCATGAAAGAGCTCGCCGAAATGGGAATGACATGGGGAGAAGCAAGGGTGAAGGCAAAAGATCGACTTGAGTGGAAATCAAAAGTAATGACCTTATGCTCCACAAGGAGTGAATAAGGAAAGAAAAAAAAAGTTCAATTGGGTCTAATTCATATATTTCTTCGACATAAGATTGATAAACTTAAAAATTTTTATTAAATAAAACAAAATTATAGCATTATTAAGCCAATAAATTGCTCGTTGGCTATTATAGCAGGACGTCTACTGGTGTCTCTACTTGGGGACTTAGTCTCCCATAGCATATCGTACGACTACTACTGCTAGTATGACATGACATTATATGAAAAAAAAATGGCTAAAAAAGTAGTTGAGAAATTTCAATTAATCTCCTTTACACAAGTCTGTCGCTAGGTATCAAGGTGAAATTAATTGTTGTCTTTGAATTTGTCAAAGCCACAACGACAAGCTAAATTCTTTTAAAAAAAATTTTTTTAATTATTCATTTGCTAACTAGAATTGGTGCTCACCAAATTAAAAAACTTAAATAGAAAATAAAAAATGAAAGTTTTATGTAATTTTTTTATTTAAAGAGAATAAAAAATCTTTTAACCTTAAAAAAATAAATCTAAATAAGTTCTAGATCGACTTGCTGGCACCAAGTCTGTGATTCTTGACTTCTTTTTATTGTAAAAGTGTTAATGGATTTATGCGCTCTCCTGCAACAGCATGCGTTTGATTTTCTATCCTTTCGAAATCAAACTTTTTAATCCTCTAATTTCATGTTTTAGTCACAATTTTTGACTTATTTTATAACAACGAACAATTTTTGATTTTTTAAATTTTTTCAAATCTTTGTCGATTCGAAATTTCTCGTGTTCGTATCCACACCTTTGATCAACTAGTCTTTCAACAATTTTTCCTTTTTTAATATTTTCATACATATACAGAAAATTTATAATATTTTGAGTCATAAAATTTTGCGTTTTTTAAAAAGCTGGATATTTTTGATTTTAGCATCTTCAAGTTCAAGTTATGTTATATGTTAAAATAAACAGAATTGAATGCTCTTCAAAAATCATAAAACTTTTTTAAATATGAAAATGAAACCACAAGCGAAAACAAATAAAATTTAATAGTTTCTAGAAGTTAAATTCGAGTTAAGAAAAGTTTAAAAAAAAAACGCGAATTGATGTGATAAATTGATAATAGATTACTCATTAAAAAAAAATATACTACTACAGCTATACTGTTAATTTAAATGGTTTGTTTTATTTTAGATCTATTTAAGAAATTTTTTTTAATTAAAAGTTAAGCATTTTTAATTTCTTTTTAACGTTTAAGATTTCTAGCATTTTGCTTTTATTTTTTAAATTTTCTAAAATACTTCTAAATATTTTTCGTTTAAGAGTCATTGATATTGCATTAAAAATCTAAAAATTTACTTAAAAAAAAAACAAACTATTAAATCAAGTCTTATTTTTAAATTGAATTATTCAAGAATTTTTCTGACAAGAATCTAAATTCTATTTTCCTATACTGGATTAATCAGCATATTATTTAATTTTATAAACAGAATGTTATTAAAATAAATTAACTTAATAAAACAGTCAAAATTTATTATTATTTGCGTTTTTTTATTAAATCAAGATCTCTTTATTAAATATATTATTAAATACTTATCAAAATATTGAGACTTAATTAAAAGCCATCATTTTATCCTTCTGTTCAGGAAAAAACAAGTTTTTTAATACTTACCACAAATTTTTTTAAAAATTATTAATAAGTTTCAGGAAAAATTCAAAACTTTAAAAAATAAAACAAATTAATTTAAAATGACATAAATAAATAAACATCAATAAATAAATATTTTTTTCAAAAAATAAAAATTTTAATTTAGCCCAAATTAATTTAAAAATTTATTTTTCATTGAAATAATAAAGAACATTTAGTTTGAATGAAAACATGAAAAATAGTATGCACCAAATCATGAAATCAATTTTAAATTCAACTAAAAATTTATTATTTAAAAAATTGAAATTAGAAAACTAATTAATGGTGTTAAAATAAAGATTCATAAAAAATTGTTTATTGATGAAATATAAGCTATATAATAGTTTTGAAAAAATAAAGAAATGATAATAGGTTCAAAAAAACAAAAAAGGTTGGTTTTTAATTTTAAAATTTTTAATTTTTGACGTAAAGCTTGTTAAGTTTAACAAAAATGTCCAGCAAATCTTGCTAATCATTTTGCAAAATTTATTTCCTTGTTTTTCTAATGCACATTTGGAGTTTGTTGCAAAGATAAACTTTCCATTAGTTACAAATTTGTAAACAAGCGATATCAGTAGAAACCGATCTACTTTTTAATAAATTTTTCGATGATTAATGTAGATTTTAGAATTTTCTTTTAAAAAATTATATTATTTTGTTAGATTATTTTAATTTTGATAGCCTTAGCTAATTTTTTTAAATCTTTGATTTAACATTTCAACAAATATTTTTCAAAATAAGTGTAATTTTTTTAATTTCTTTTAAACCTAATTTAAAACTGCTAATTGAGATTAATTTTTTTTAATATCTTTTAGTTAAAAATTAAACTATTGCTTTCAAAAATAAATTTTAGGTTAGAAAAAATTTCGGTTTTGTGAAATTTAGTAAAAAAAAAAAATTGAACAAAAATTAATGCTAAAAAAGCTAATAACTTTTTTTTCTGAAGGCATTTAATTCTCTTAATGTAACATAGTGCAACACTCGGATCAATAGTTAAATTTTGTGAATAATGATGTGCAAATTCTCATCAAATTGCATTACAGTCAAATTAGTACAAATTTAATAATGCTTAATTTGCAGTTTTACCAAAATGTTCTTATTAGTGCAACTATGAATGTTTAACAAAACCAAAAATCTGCTAGTTTTTAAACAAAAAAAACAATTGGCAAATTGCATGAAATATCAAACTACATGATTTCAAAGTATTCAATTTAACTCTTTAAACATTTATATCTAAATACTTGATGATTGAAAAAATATATTCTAATTTATATTTATTTCATGGTTTATTAAAAAATTTAAATTAGATAGAAAAATTCCTAGAAAAAAAATTAAAGCCCAAGTTTTTTTTTTCAAAAACAGAACTAAAGTAATTGCATAGGATTAGAATAAATTATTTTTTTGTTTTTTTAGGCACAAAAGAATTGGGAATCAGATAGTTTTCTATCTTAGCAGTTTGCTGATGTGGTGATTTAACTTTTCTGTCGCCCACCGGACTACCAGTCATGCCGGCCCGCCCATTGCTGGCCAAACTAGCCAGCTTTGAGTTGGACATCAAATTGCTAGCTGTAAAACTTGAATTACTCGACGGATTATTAAGCTGGTTGCTTTCGGAATTTTTGCCAGCATCTGTATTCTCCGTATTCGAATTGACTGCATTGGGGTCTTTGCCAAGCATTTTTAGCACCATGGCAGACGAAGCCCGGTAAGATGGCGAATTAATTATGGAGTAGTCGTCGTACAAAAAGCTAAGGTCTGTGCGCCACGTCGACGGGCCTTTTGCGCAAAACGGATTCTCGAACTTATGGTACTGGTAATCGGCCTCATCTTCATCCACATAATTCCAGCTATACTTGACATATCTGTCTCTTGAATTTTCCGGATTAGACAAACTCGAGTGATTGAATCTTCTCAAATTTAAAATTTTATTTTTCTTCATTTTTTCGCTCAAAAATTTTGAGGAAATTTTGGGACCACTTGGCTTATTCAGCGATTTTATCTGATGCAAAATATTCAATTTGAACTCTTTGCTTGCTTGATTTGACATGTAAAGCTTTTGTTTGGTCATATTTTGAGAACTGCCGACATACTGTGTGTTATTAATGACAAATACCAAATCGGTTTTTATAGTCGAATGAGAATTGAAAACATGATTTATATAATTACAAATAACTATTGGATTTGAGTTGCATTTTAACGATTCGGGCAGCTTGTACTCGCAGTTTTCTGTTTTTAAATTGGCCGCACTGTTCGTCCGACTAAGCCTGAGATTTCTTATATTCTTTCGCTTTTTTACATAGTCGAAGTATTCGAGCAAATCTTGAACACTTAGACCATCACAGTTTACCAGACGTTTAAGCAAATCGTCACCGAACCGGTAATATTTTGAGTAAATGCTTTTAAATTGCTGAATTATTTGAGAGTTGTCGGTAGCGTAGACGTAATGAAAAAAGGTGTTTTTATAACAGTCTCGATAGTTGTCGAGCTCGAAGTGAAATGAGTTTAGCAGAAAAGTAAGAAGCTTTGTTCGCTGAAGTGCTATGGCGTAATTGAGAGCGCACAGGCCGTTCTTGTCGCTAAGTTCAGCATGGTAGCCTTTTTCGATCAGCAGTCGGCTCAAACCAAGCGCGTTTTGTTCGTCTTTGATAAGCGAAATCATGACCAGCAAAGGCAGGTTCTCCGTATCGGCATCGGCTTTTTCTGAATCTGTCATCAACGATTGTATATTTGTTTCTTTTTCTATAAGTTTTCGGGCCTCGTTGTACAAGCCGGACCGAATGTACCACCTAATTGTTCGCAAAGTCATTGAATTTTTTTTTAAAACTTAATTTTAGTTTATAACTATAACTCATTCAATGTTTAATGGCAAAAAATTGAATTTAAATAAATAAAGAAAAACAAAGCAATGTTTGGCAGGCATTATACATAAAAGTTGCCATACAGACTGAGCTTAATTATTTTAATTAGTTATTTAATTTTTAATAATAAAAAAAAAAAGGTATTTTTTTTGCTTTTTAAAATAATTTGAAATAATTTAATAAAAAACTCTTGAAATTTTAATATGAGTGCTTGAGATTTACGCGATTCACATGCTATATTTTTTTATTATTTATTCTCAATCGAATAAATTCAATAATTAGCTAATAACATAAAGTAATCTCTGCTTTTTTTAGTATAATTCCCAAAATCATGCAAATATTAGCTAAATTAATGTTTTTAAACGTCTTTTTTGGATCCAGAGGCTTTTTATTTTCATTAAAAAAATTTTGCTTCAATTTTTAGCCCAATTATATTCATCTAATTACTTACTCTTTGTTTGTTCCTTTTTTTTTCTTCAAAAATCTAAAATTTAAATAAATAAAAAATGTATTTTTAGAACAGTTTTTTAAGAATAAAATTTCGTAAATTTTTTTTTAGATCTTCAATAAAAAAAACTATGAAGATTTTATCAAAAAAAAATTTTCCAAATTTTATTTTTTTTCTTTTGGTTTTTATTTGTATGCTAAAAATACACAATTAAAAATAATTTCTTATCAAAATTTTAGCTTCGTTTTGAATTAAGATTTTCAAAGTATATTTATAGTTTGATGTTTTGCCCGTAGGTACAATAATAATTATTAAGAAATTTAGTTAATTCGAAAACGTCAATTTCTATTTTCTTTACTTTCACTGAAATATGAAATTATCAACAGGAATAATAATTTCAAATAAATAAATAAAAGCCATATCAATTAACTTACCTGTAGAAGTCATTTTAGATTTTTAATATGGAAATTTTTGCGCCTAGAGATGTAAAAACAAGCAAAAAAGACACAATCAAATGTGAACTAGATTAAGTTAGAATGTTTCTTTCTCGGGAATTCAATAATTTTTCAAATCAGATTTGTCACTAAGCACTTGTGATATTAATTATTTAATTCAGTTTCTTTTCATAGTTAAAAAATTTAAAATTTTATCACTAGAATCCCTCGATTTTTCGATGAAAGCAATGCATTTCAGATTAAATTATTTAGCGAAACATCTAAAATAATTTATTTTTATGAATAAAAAAAATTAAATTTCAAAATAGAAAGTCAGCTTTGAGACTATTTCTGATAAAAATATTTTTGATTCCAAAAACACGTGAATTTGTGAACTATAATATGCCTATCAGGATAAATGCCACTAAAAAATTTTAAAATGTGTGATCTAATAAAATAAGAACAGCAATTTATTTTAAAAAAATTAAAAAAATTTGAATAATTTTAAATTTTGTCTCAATTTTATTTGGAAATTTATAAAAAATAATATTTAGAAAAAATTTCAAAAGCAAAAATTTTGAATTAATTTCTTGTAATTAAAATTTTAAAAAAAACTGACCATCTGATAACCTAGCAATTGAAAAATACAAGCAAAGAAAATGAAGTGCTTACTTAATTCAGGACAAAAATGGCATACTAATTTTGATATAAAGGCATTATTTGCCTAAAAACCATGCCATACGTTCAAAAAAGATCTAGAAAGTGACGACTTTTAGACAATATAAAACCAAATCTACTTTTATTTAAACATAAAGCAAGATATTCATTATTTGGTTTTTTTTTGTCAAATTTTGAAATTACAACTCAACTTTTGAAAATATGTAAAGCAATTTTTACAGTTGTTGTTAATTTTCGTTAACTGAAAGCAAAAATAAATTGACTCTTTTTTATTCAATAATTCATTACAAAAGATTCCTCTAAATAGAGCAAAATGAAAATAATTTTACATTTTTATGTTTTTAAATTTTTTGTGCAAAGTTTAAGAAATTCTTGAATTTTTTTTTTTGTTTATCAAATAATTTGAGAGAGTTTGGTTAATTTTCTTTATAAATTGCACAAAAAATCTAAAAACATGAAAATTTAAAAATGTAAAATTTATTTCATTTTGCCCTAATTAGCTAAAGCTTTAAGAAGATAACAATTTTTTTATTTCGAAAATTCACTATCAATAAATTTATTTAACTTTTAGAATGAATAAAGTGAAAATATTTTAAAAAAATGTCAACAAAACAAATAAAGTTTTCTTTCATATCAAAAATCAAAAAAATTTTAACATCGAATTCAGAATCTTAATTTTCATGGTAGCAATCAAGCATTTAAAATATTCGATTCAATCTATTTGAAAAAATACAGTAAACGGACTTAAAAGAGTTGCATAAAGACTATTAGCTTCCATCGACTTAAAAAAAAAATTTGATTATATAATTTCAAACCCATATCAATACTAATGAAATTTTTAATCTTAAATAAATAAGGAAAAATAAAAGTAAAAGTTTTAGTAAGACTAGTTTTAATGATATGCAATATGCAAATGTTGTTACAAAAAAAAAATCAAATTTTTCATATGATAGTTAACTAAAAATTAACACTCAAAGGCCTCAAAAGGTCTTTTGAGCCCCTTTTCTTACTTTCTTTCTTTGTTTTTTACTCAATAAATTTAATTATTTTTTAAATTTTCTTTTCTATCATATCCAAATTTAATATTTTATAAAACTAATTAATTTTAATAACAAAATAATTTTATTTTCATTAAAAAAAAAGGATTCAAATAAAATGGGTCGAAAATCTCTCAGGTCTTTGAAAGTGATATTAATTGAAAAACTTAAATTTATTAGAAAGCTTTCAATATGGAACACAAGTTCGAAATGTAAATATTCTCATCTAATTACAAAAATTTTTGACAAAATTAAATAATAGAAAAATTAAAAATTTGATTTTTTACTTTTATTTACCTAGCATTTTATTCTTTTTTTTAATTAAAAAATTTTTAAAAACATGACAGTTGATAATTTCATTTTTATGCTTTTTTTTTTAATTTGGATAAATAAATTATATCTTAGTTTTTAATTTATCAGCTATAATTAAGATTAGGATACATGAACTAATTGAATCACTAAATTTAAAATTAGACAGAGGGTCATTGTTTTTATCTAAAATTTACCCAGTAGTTCAATTAAATAAATTTCTAAAACTCATTATTTAATCTTATCTTTTAGTTAAGTTTTTTTTTCTAATAAAATTTAAATCTTACGAGTTCGAAGCAAACAAAAAATTTAAAAGAAAAAAAAAACGCTTTCTTTTTAAAATCAACAGTTCAAAGTAAATATTTTTCAAAAATTAAATTATTTTTTTCTTTAACTTAAAATTCTATGAATCCAGTGTTTTCTATTTACTTTATTAAATTCAAAAGCATTCGTTTGTATTTGTTTTTATTCAAAGAAAAAAAGAAAAAAAAAACTTAGCCTTTAAAAAATTAATTTTCAACTTTATTTAATAATTAATGTCCATTCTAATAATTTTAATAAAAACTTAAAAAACAAGTTATACGGCCAAATAAAGATATAAATTATTTCTTTTCAATCTTGTGATATCAAGATAAATCGATTTTTGTGTTTCAGCCTTTTTCATTTACAGGACATTTGAGAAAAAATTAAGTTAAACTGTTTATTTTATTTAAATTAAGCATAATATCCTTCCGATTCTGTGACTGATTCACTTCCAGTTTCTATAATTTTGTTAATTTCATGGCCAAGATCTATAGTCGGATCTAGAGTCAAAATTCCAGATGTCTCCATACTTTCACATCCAAGTGCATGCATGTATCGGGCTTTAACCCATGGCTGGCTCAAATAAAGAGCCCTCGAGCCAATATTGTAATCGAAGTGATTTTCGCCAAAGTGTGAAGACAAATTGGTCATGTTAATCGGGTCACATGACTTATTTTCGCTAAGAACTAGTCTTTCAGTCTTGGGGTCTTCTTTTATAAATCCACAGTTTTCATGTGGCAGTGTGGTTTGTACATTAACCTCTTTGCTTACAGGCATTTGAATTAAATTCGTTTTCCCAGGGGATTTTTCTTCTTTTTGGATTATGGGACTTGTTTTACCATTTTTTGTGGTCATTTTGGAAAATTTTTTCAACAAGCTTAAAGATGAGACTTTGTGTAGAAAACGGTCTTTTTTATCATCAGCCGACAAACCCGAGCTATTGTTCGAGTTATTTCGACTTGAGAGCATTTTGCTAGCGTGTAATTTTTGTGCTTCCAATTTGAACTTTTTTTTCCAATACCACAAAGTCAAAATAATCGAAACTACTAATAGAATAAGAGCTGGAATTATTATTGAAGCCAATATTATGTTATTTGTGAGAGTAGTCGCCATCGACTCTACTGGTTTGATCATGTTTGGTTTGCCTTTTTGAAAAAATTAATTAAAAAAACAAAAAAAAAATTCTGTTTATCACAAACTTACTTGTAACTACAAATAGTTTTGGTTTTTTGACCAAAACAGTAGTCCTAATAGTAGAAGTTGAAGTGGTTGGAATTGGATCGGTAGTTGTCGGAAGTGTGGTAGTACTTCGCGTACAATCAACTAAAAAATTTAATCAATAAAAATAGACTTTAATTTTTTCTTGATTTATAAAATGTATTTTTGAACAAATATCAAAATTTAACTTTTTTTACTTCATTTTTTTAAATTTATTAACAAAATTCTTTATTAATTTTTAAGTAAAAAATTAAAGTTTACCTACCTTTATCAGAAAAATCACATTGATTTCTTACATGATTCCACATGGTGCCATATGCACATTTTGTTTTAAAAGTTCTATTAGCAAAACAAATAACAAAGCTTTCGCAATCGCTGGGATCACTGTAAAGGCCATCTGTTTTAAGAATACAAAAAGTATTTACATCGAGAGTAGTAGTAGTCAGTTTAATGCCAGGAGTAGAGGTAGCTGATCGATTTGACTTGTCATTATGGTTGTCTCCGATCAGCTCTTTGGCTATTTTGGAAAAATTGTTCTCTATTCTTTGCTCGCTACTCGATGGAGAAAGAAAAGCATCGGCCGGCAGAAGTATGGGTATATTTTTGTAATCAATGTCGTTTTTGTTCTCATAGTCAGTTTTGGATACTATGAAGCGAATTTTGTCCGTGTTGGTTTCGTTTTTGAGCAAGGAGCGGGCCGAATTCTCCAGAGCGCTACGGGTTGTGTTTGGCGACTTTGTGGTAACCTTTATCAATAGGTGTCCATGTACCACCATCAATTGAATAATGAAAAATACTATAACTTTTTTGATCATCATTTTCTTTTTATCAAGCCACTAAAGTTTTGTTTTTGCTGCTAGAACAAATTTATATATATAAAAATTTTCAAATTTGTCCTTCGTTACGAGAGGATTAAAGACGTGTTTTTCGATTTTTTTATTTTGTTTAGTGTGAGTGTGTTTGGCAAAATCCTCCAAATAAACCTACATTCTATGCTACGTGCAATACAAAAGCAAACCGAGTTGTGTAACCAAATAAAAATTGTTTCGCAACAAATAAGCTGATCTTTAATTAGACGAGGTCTAATTCGCAAACAAGTAAGAGGGCAAAAACAATTAGCTATTGCAAAATTTAAACTATTTTAATTGTAATTCATCTAAAAAAAAAGTAGCTGAAATTAATAGCCAAGTTTACGTAATATTTTTATCCTTTGATCATCAAGCACGTCCCATTCAATCATCATTGAAATCAACGGCTTGATAACCAACTATACATGGCTTAATCTTAGCATTATAATTAAAATGTTATTTTTCTTCAAAATATAAATATTTGCAATTAATTGTTTTTTTAATAAAAAAATTATCTTCATCTAATATAGAAAATAAAACAATTTTGATAAGAATCTAATAACCATTTGTATATTGCTAATTCGTTTAATCCTTCTACTCCTAATGAGCAATTTTCAATCAGCTTTGCCATTAATTTTTTTTTAATTTTTATTTTAAATACTATTTGAGATTTAAAGTTGAAGTCAACAAAAAAATTGATATCGACAAGTTTAGGAAGAAAAAATCCAAAATATTTTTGAAAAAAAATCTAACATTATTTTTTTTGTCTCATTAATTTGTCTATAAAGGCATTATCACATCTCTAGTTTGCTAATTAGACAAGGCAACTTAGACTAAATTTAAGGGTAAATATCATTGAGAGATCTATCAATAAATAAATGTGGTTAAAACATACTTTTGCTAAGATTTAAATAAACTAGACTCAAATTTTAAACAAGCTTCTATTAATTAGTTTATTTAATTGACTATTTAGATCTAAAATTGGCTTAAAAAA
>PJRA01000343.1:1219067-1234600 GCA_016987375.1 Brachionus koreanus | reverse complement strand
AAAGATACATACCAATTAAGAACACTGTTGATATGACTTACTCCCTTGATGAATTTATAGCATGATTTGTCTATCTGATAGAGCGCGTTGACGACATCTTTTATTTTGACATTTGGGTTATCTTTTTTCATCTTTTAATATCTTTTTCAGCTATTTTACAACACGATTATTAAATACTACTCAGTTTTTTTTATTGCCTTTTTATATTTGAAACTTAGCGCAACATTGAAATTCTTTTCTTATCTCATCACTAATTGATTTAATTAAATGTCAATTTAATTCTCAACTTGAAAAGTAAACGTTTTGATTGACAAAATAAAGTTTTTAATTTTTTAAGAGACAACCGAAACTCAAATATAATTGCTGAAAACATTTTTAAATCTTTAAATCTTGAAGTGGAACATTACGAAGAGCTCTTTCAAGTGAAACAGTAAAAACAAATTTCAGAAAAGAATCATTAAAATGAAAGATGAAAAAAGAATGGACAACCAAATAAGATCCAGACATGAGATAATTTAAATGAATGGAAAAGACATAAAATCATAAATTAAATGCTAAAAATATAGTTGCCATAAATGATGAAATAGGGCTTAGACTGGCATTGCGAATTTTGGAACAAAATACAAAAAAAATTTAAAATTAAAATAATTTTTTTTCTAAGGGTCTAAAAACCGTTCTGCAAAATGTATCAGCTGATATAAGGCTAATATCAGCTCAAATTTAGTCTGTGTAAAAACTCTACAATAAAATCTACAATGAAAAAGTATATAAATTAAAAAAAATATTAAAATTAAATTGCACAGATTTTGCACGGACTAAATTTGAGTGATACATTTTGCAGAACGATTTTTAGACCCTTAGAAAAAAAATTATTTTAATTTTAAATTTTTTTTTTGTTTTTTGTTCCAAAATTCACAATGCTCTTAAACTATTGTCTCAAGATTAAAGAAATTATTCTCAGCTACGAAAGAAATAATAGAAAATTTTAATGCTTTATTCTCTCATGTGATAAATAAAAAAATTATTTCATTCATATATCTCTTATAACAATTTCAAATTTTTGTTCACTTTCATATTATTATCAAAACTATCCAACATGAATGATTCAAAAATTCTTCGGGCGTCGTTTCCTTAAAATAATTTATAACTTTCAAAATTTAAATGAATTTATCACTACATTCAAGCTACTTTCTATTTACCATATAAATTTAATCTTTATAGATTTTGTTAAAAAAATTTAAAAGATTATATTTAAATTTTTCAATGTTTAATTTTTGTAATCATTCAAAACAGTTATTTTATTTTTTTTTAAGGAAATGAAGTTTTTTTACAATTTAAATAAATGAAGTGTTAATAAATCTATTAGACAAGGACAATAGCCTGTTGGTTAGCCTTGAAATTGAAAAATAATCTAAAAATTAATTTATATACTATTAATTTACAACTAAATTTCTGAACATAAATTAAATAAAATTAAAGATTCTAATTTGGCCTTTGTTTTCAAAATTCTTTATATTATATTATTTTTGATTTATAAGCAAAAATTTAAAACTTTACCAAAATTCCACATTAAACATATATAACGGCTGTAGAAAAAAAATGGCACAAAAGTTTAATTATCTATAAGAGTGAACAAGACCTTTCCCAAATTTTTTCAAAATTTAATATCAGACTGATCCTAGCTTTAAATTGAAAAAAATTATTTCAAAAAGTTGAATTTTTGATAAGTTGTTAGTAAAAAATGTGCGAAATCGTCAAAAAAAGATTTGTACAACTTTGTAAAAAGTAACCAAAATTTGCCAAATGCTGAAGTTGTGAGGCGTTTCACTGGTCTTGGATACAGAAAAGTATTATTAAAGGATATAAGAATATTAGAAGATGTTCAAAATAGGTTAACTAGAATATCTAAATTAACTAGAAATTTAAACAATGAGAAAAGGTGTATGAGTTTGGGTTTAACTAGCCTAAAATTGAGACACATTAGAGGTAATTTAATCTAGAAATATAAAGAACTACATATATAAGATAATATAAACTGGTATAAGAAGCCTATTGGATCTAATAGAAATGAAAAACAAGATAATTATATCAAATAATTCAAATCAACAACGATCAAACTTTTTCAATGTCTGGAACAATGAATTATCACGTGAATTAAAAACGCATAGACAATTAATTCATTCAAAAACGATAAAAATGATGGTTTAGCTGTCTTAGTTAATATCAATTAGTAACGTGTTTTTTTTTGTTAACACTGCAGTCCATCCATCTTATCTATTAAAATGATATTCCGTTTTTTTTACATTAATTTACTTAAAATTGAGTAATTTCACTTTGTGTGAAATAAAGGAAATAGTTGTAGAGCCTATTGCAATATTTGCAGTAATTGTTTAATAAATTTTAAAAAATTTGACCTAGAATATAAAATTTGATAAAAATGAAGCTATTTTTTCAATTAAAAATAAAGACTAATTACGAAAATAAAGCTTATCTGTTTAAAATTGAATTTGTACTTTTAAAATATAAATTTAAGCATTAATTGTTGAAATTTCAGATAAATTAGAATTATCAAAAAAAAATATTGATATTGTCTAGAAAAAAGCCTTTGAATCAAAAGTGACAGGAGCAAATTATTCATAATTATTGAAAAAATTCTAATGAAATGATACAATCCTGAATTGAGAAATTTATGAGCTGAAGCAATTATGAGAATTGCACAAATTTTGTTTTCAAAATAGCTTATACTTGGAAATTATTGAAATTTTTTATTTCATTAAAGAAAGAAAAAAAAAACAAAAAGATTAACATCGATTAAATGAAATAATTTAGTCAAAAATTTTGTAATTTAGAATTTTTTTGTACGTGAATAACTCAAAAATTCGACAAAAAGCATCATAAAGCAAAAATTACTAAAATTTTTTAAATTAAAATTTTTGTCATATTTAATAATTAGAATCAAATCAAATAAATAAAATAATTGTATAAAGTCAAAATTCAAATGTTAATATAATCGAATATCATTTAACATAACAAAATATTTCAAATCATATTTCATACTTTTGCTCAAAAATATCCAAGGTTTTATTTATTATTTATTATTATTTATTAGTTTATAAATTTAAAAATCTAAAAGAAAAATTTATGATAAAGTTGAGTATTTTAAAAAAGTATTTTTATCTAAAAAAATGAGTCATAGCGTTCCTTCCCTTCCAAAAAAAAATATTTTGTTTGAATTTTTAACTTCTAACTGAAAAGTTTTTCCAGGTTTCTAGAACTCCATAAGTATTCGTTGCTTCAAATTGCCAATCTCAGTTCCATCGTTAGATACAAATTATAGTTTTTCATCGATTTCAAATAATTCTAATTCTCATTTTAATCTTCATCATTAAAATATTAAATTCCTACTATCTATTTTAGTTTGTGGGAAATTTTTTTGAAAATAGTTCATGAAGGAAATAAATAAAATCGATAATCATTAATGCATCTATATTAATTAAAGCCTTAAAGTTTTATTTTTTCTTGAGTCTATTTAAAGTTATATTTATAAAGCTAAACATATTTCCTTTCTTTCTTTTGATCATAATTAAAAGTAATTAAATTTTAAAGTAATTAATCGTGAGAAGATTTTAAGCACTTAATTGACTTTCAAGCGAAAAATTAATGGAGCCGACCCAATTGAGCCTTGAAAAAAAAATATCTTGCAATTTATTGTTAAATAAATAAAACAGAGATACTCGAAAAAGTACAAAGACGTGCAATCGTGAGATTTGGAACTTAAAATATGTGCAAAGATTAGCAAGGCTTGGGTTAACCACTCTAAAAGCAAGACGAGAAAGAGGAGACTTAATAGAATTTTTTAAATTTATAAATCAGCTTAGCTTAATAACCTTGCAAAACCCTGTAATCAAATGCAATTCTCTCACAAGACAATAAATGGGAGGTGAATGAAACGCTACTATGTACATGTAAAGATCTGGACTTTTTAGCTACCATAGCGAGACTAAAGCTAGTCTGGCTCCGGAGGGAACGTGCTGTAGCTTATCATTATTATTATTATTATTAAAACACTGTCTCAAGTCAAATGTTTTTAATCTTTTAGAATTTATGAAAAGAAAAAGAGTTTTCCAATGAAAAGTTTTCCAGTTTTTTATATTAAAAACTGTATTAACAATCAAATTCACCAAAATTTTCTGAATTAATTTAGAAAATTTTGATAAAAGAATTGATGTTGATATTATCTCCTAACAAAAAATAAAATAGTGAGATAAAAAAAAAATTTTTAAAAATTTCAAAAAAGCTTCTGCGAAATTTAATCAACTAAGAGCTCCTATTAACAACAGAATTGGCATTAATTGAATAAATAAATAAATTAAGATTTTAAAAATATTTTATTTTTATTTTGTTTTCAAACCAAAAATTATTAATTAGTTTCATATTGCAGTATATTACGTTTTTCAGACATATTACGGTTATTATTAAACTAAATGATTTAAATTTTATCTAATTTAATTAATAGCTAGAGTTATCCTCTCCATTCAAAACTTACAATGTATTTTGCATTCCTTGTCTTCTCAAAATGTATATTTGAATAATTCATTCAATTAATTTAGCAATTTTACAAACTAATTAAGTTTCCTCTAATTTTTTTCTCTAAAGCTAGTTAAAAATATAGAAGATACAAGAAAGAAGCCTTTTTGCAGTGTTCATATTTGGGCAGTTAAGAGATTACCAATTATACTTATCTAAATTTTTCCAATTTCAGCAATTATTCTATTTGTAAACTCTAGATGAAGTATTAGTCTTAGAAGCGCAGTGTATAGCATTTTGAATTAAACCCTCTAAATTCCGTACAAAAAATCATTAATGGTTTAATTTAAAAATTTAATGAGGCTAGAATTTTTTATTTTTATTCAAAAAAAAAATTAAAATAATAAAATCAATTTGAATTTCAAGTTAAAATTTTTAACGGTACAAATGTTATGGTGAATGTTGTTTAAATGTATATTGCCAAACTATACTATCAAATGATGAATTTAATTAAAACAATTAATCTATTTATAGCTTTTGATTATTTGAATTTGGATCTTGTTTCCATGGTTTGATCTAAAGATCAGCGGCAACATATTTTGATTTATTTGGATTTTTGCATCCCAAAAGATAGCATACACCGGATACCATTGAAATTACCAAACAGGTTCCTTTTAAAAGTTAGCTACATTCATCAAATAAAAAAGATAAAATACTGGTACCTGCAATTATGTAAATGACAACAGCCCAAAATGGAAAAAATCCATAAAACAATGCATCAGGATCATCGCGGCCCAAATGATCTCTTGTCAGAGAAACTTGTTCTTCGTACACAAGCTTTTCAGAGCATACCACTGACTTCACTAATTTAAAAATGCTAGATTAAAACCTCAAAAGTCGAAATAAAACAATTTACATGTAAATAAGAAGGAAAAAAGACCAAATATGATGTCAGATCGGATCAAACAAGCCATATTTGTGTGACAAACTATAATAAATTATATTTTAAACTAAAAAAATCTAAAAATTTTAAAAAATTTTCAAAATTATTTTATATTTAAAGTAATAAAATTTTATTCTCTCATTTGATTTTAACAATAAAACAAAAAACAAATAAGCGATATGCTCAAGTTTGTTATCTGCACAATTGTAAAATTTAAAATCTAGTTTTTCTAATTTAAATTTAAATATAATGCTTTTATCCGAATGGCTAAAGTGTTAGATCAACTTTGTTTTTTGGAATAAATTATAACTCGAAATGATGCTTTAATTTTTTTAGTCTACTCTTCTCTCTCTCTTTAAATATATTTATATTTTTTTTTCATAATTCTAAACTCCATGCTTTGATAAAGACTTTATGAAATTAGAGATTTTTGCCTTGATAAAATTTTAATATTGATTACTAAGCACTTATCTTTTGGCATAAAATAGCGTTTTTAATTTAGAGCTAAAATTATTATTTAAAGGTCCTCTAAAGTTTTTGATAAAATAAGTTTATTTTGATATCATGGCTTTATCATAGAAATTTGTTTGTATTGCATTTAAAACTATCGTGTTTTTTAAGCCCCTTCGAGTCTATTGTCTAAACAACATGATATCATACTAGAAATATTTTTATATTCCACATGGAGTTCAGACTGGTTTTAAATTATAAATAAATTTATTAATTATTCTTATTTCTAATCTTTAATGATGAGCTAAATTTTAAA
Source organism: Brachionus koreanus (assembly GCA_016987375.1). Classification (NCBI taxonomy): domain Eukaryota; kingdom Metazoa; phylum Rotifera; class Eurotatoria; order Ploima; family Brachionidae; genus Brachionus; species Brachionus koreanus. Next base: position 1,228,364 of record PJRA01000343.1, on the reverse strand, counting down.
TTTTGCTTAATTGTAATTTTGCCAATTTAATCTTCATCCTATTAGGAAATGTCTAAATTTTACTTAAATAATTTACTATTTTAATGTTGCATTTTAAAGGAAATAGTTTTATCCTAATATAATTTTATATTCTTAGTAAAAAAATTGTGTCGTTTTATGAGAAAAAATAATGCATCAAAGACATTTGAGCTTATCCTTTAAACAAAATTTGTTACGTAAATAGTTGAATATTTATCTAATAACTAGAATTATTTTTCTTTTGAGGTAAAATCCTTACAAGACTTCTAGTCGAAAATCTAGATATTTGAAAATGGCGTCATAAAAAATAAACTTCATTTAAAATATATAAAATATATCGCTTTTTATTTAGTTCATTGTTAATGGAAGCGTAAATTGAAAATTAAAGTTTGATAATTACCTTTACAATACCACCAAATTTAGAATATAATAAATCAATATTTTAAAAAATTTATATTGAAAAAATTATTTCTATTCAATGAACTGTATTTTTGATTTTAAGCCCGAATGAAAAAACTAAATTGCCTAGTCAATTCATTCAAACCAAGCTAAGCATCTAAATACAAAAAATGCTAATTTAAATGATTTTTAACGTTATAATGACTCTTTAAAATGTAATTACTGAGACATGGACGCATCATGAAAAAAAAATTCTGAAAAGCAGTCTATTTTAAGATAAAACAAGTTTTTTTTAGATTTGTTTTTTTTTATAATCTAGAAACAAGAGCTTTAATCTAACCTTCTAAAATTTATGAGAATATTTGAAAATTATGTAAAAGTAAAAATTGCTTATATTAATTTAAAAACTGGATTTTAGTTTTATTTTTTGTTAATTAATTCATTTATAATTAACAAATAAAGTAATGAAAGAGCTTTAGTTATGTTTTTTATAGTGAAAATTTGGATTGGCTTAGGTTAATGCTGATTATAACTTAAATTTTTTTAAAACTTACGATATGAAATTAAATGTAAATGAAATATTAATTACTGAATAACAATATCATTTTTTTATTTATCAATATTCAAATCAATATTGGTTTTTAATAAATTTAATTTTAAGTATATTTTTTCAGGCACAACGTACAAAGTAATTGTCTTTTTTGCTTCTTTTTCTCGGCATCATGTGAATTGGTCGCCAATAAAATATTTTAATCAGAAATTGTTGACTTGAAATAATTTCAAAGAAAACATTTTTATGGATATAAAAAATCTTGGATTAAAAAATTAGTTTTGCCAAAAAAAAACAGAACGGCTGTACGGAATATTTTTGGTAAGGAAAAGTCCCTAAAAATCTCTAATTTTTGAAAAAAATATGTTAATAAACAAACTGAATTTTTTATTTTATTATTTATAATAAAACATTCCTGTAGTTACATGTAATTATTATTGAAAAAAGAGGGAATTTTTTACTAAACAAAAAACATGACGTTTACTAAATAAAATTGCAATTCTAAAAAAAATTGAATGAAATGTAACTGAATGTATAAATAATTTTTTTAATCATTAATCACAATAAAAGCATTTTGAATATAATTTGATTTACATTAATAACATTTTAAAAACTTTAAAGTAGAAAAAAATATTAGAAGAACAATTTTAGGAGTCTAAATATGAAAATATTTTTTAAAGCTAAATTTTATGATTGTATCTAATTCAACCGTCAATTTTATTTTCAAGTTTTTTTGAATGTCAGAATTTTTGTTTTGGAATTGAATGATTATCGGCTCAATACTTCAAAATTTCTTTTTTACATACAAAAGTTATGGAGAACGTCTAAAATTGCTTGGGATAACAACGTTAGTTGAAAGAAGACAAAGAGATGAATTAATTCAGATGTACAAATTTATGAACGATCAGAAGAAATCGAAATTAGCAGAAGTTTTGACTTGGTTAAAAAAAATTTGAGAGGATACCGTTTCAAATATTTTAAAAAAATATTCAAGCACCATTAAAGAGAAAATTTTTTATAATCGAATAGGTAATGTTTGGAATGTTTTGCCTGATGGAATAGTAGGTGCGGAACTTTAAAGCAGCTCTTAACTGCTGGACGAACAGCAATCAAAAGCTGCTTTAATGTCATAGTGTGCCTGATAGCACACTCACTGGTCTCTTAGAACCAGCATAGAAAGCTCTACTACTACTACTACCTCACAAACTCCGAACTTATTATAGATATTTTTAAGCATTTGTTCAAAAAAAGTGTCTTAGAAAGGCTTTTAAATATTTTTTGAGTAGAAAATCAATTGCAGAAACATGTTTTCAAAAAAGATTCAATATTAATTTTTCATGTCTGCAAAAATTTTATGCATGCAGAATTATGCACAATATTTGTGTATGGTCAAACATGTTTTGATACACGCTTTAAATCAGCTTTTCAATTTTTCAATAAAAAATTCTTAAAAATTTTAAAAATATAATTATTAAGCATAATCATTTAATTCTGATGAATGACTTCAAATTTATAAAATTTTACAAAAAAAAATTTTTTTTAATTCATTTTAGTTTATTTTTAAAAAATATTTCATATTTAGCATTTTTTAGGATTCTTTCATTTGTTTTTTCAACTAATTAATTATTTTATATTAAATTTGTGCAAATTTTAGTAAACATCGCCACATAGTTTCATGCAATTATATGTAGTTTAAAATACTCAAGAGGATTTGCTCTAAAACTGCTTAAGCAGTCTGGCTCAGCTCTAGAGTATGTTCTTTAGCAAGCTGTCTTCTTTGTTTAGAAACGTCCTATATATTAAATATCGATAGAATAAATAAATTAAACCTAATAGCACCAAGAATTTTTTTGTTTTTTTTTAATTCAAAAATATTTTATAAAAAACTGTAATAATTTTATAAAGTAATATCATTTTTTAATGAAAATTTTAAAATCTACATTATTCAAAAAAGATATATTTATTTGAAAATCCATTCAAAAGATACGAGGATTTAAAAATTTTGCTTGGCGCTTCTACTGTTAATATTGTAAAAAAGATTAATATTTTTTTTTATAAAAAAGATAAAATATTTGGATTTTAATTAAAAAAATTTATTAAAAGTGAAATTTTTCATTTAAGTTCTTTTTTCCAGTTTTAATGTAATGTACACAAGTCATGCAACACAATTAAAGTCCGTTTCAGAGGCTGATTTCCTTCAATTATCATAAATTCTTAAAATGTGAAATTTTAGTATCAAATCTATTCAAAAAATTGGTATTCATATCAAAACCTATTGCTGCTTTCATTACTTCGGAATAGTTTTCCCGCATGTTCTATCTAATTAATTAATTTTATCACTGCACTGAATCAAAAATTATAACAGCTAGTTTTGGATTTTTTTTTCATCTAAGTTCATTTTACGCTGACGATATCCTACTCCTAAGTACAAAAAAAACAAAACCCAAAGAGCGATCGAAATTTGTGAAACATAATGAAAAAAGAATGAGATAAGATTCAACCCAGAAAAGACTCAACTTATTACATTTGGTAGCAAGAAAAATAGAGAATAAATGATAGAGATCAAAATGGGCCAAAAAACATTAGAAAATACCCAAAAAATAAAATACCTGGGAGTGACGATCAATTCGAAAAACGACAACAGTAACCATGAAGGGAAAAGGATAAAAAATACGATAAAAAGCGTATACAGGATCGGAAACATTGGCGTCATGAATACACCGCTAAAAGCAAATATCAAAACCTGCCTCTACAAGACATTCTGCCGACCAATACTCACCTATAGAGAAAACTGTCCTTCATAATGAGATTAGCAAACAACAAATTTACAAAAACACTAGTGAACAATATCCTAAATGAAACAAGAGATAAAGAAAATAGAACTAACAAAAAATCCGTGAAAGATGAAATGAAAAACATCCTAGAAGAAAAAGACAATAAAGAAAATATGGCAGCCAAAGCAAGTGATAAGATAAAGCATTTGGATTATGTTAATTCAAACTAACACCAAATTCTTTACATTCAGTTTTACTTGCTATTATATTAAATATTAAACAAGCATTTATTCAGTATTTTTTCAATGAAATCTCTATCTAAAATACTAACATATAAATTTTTTTTTTAAAATTAATTAATAATACATCTTCTTACTAAAACTTGAGCCCTATTTATTTTATTTATTTAACATGATATTTTCTATTACAACTCTAAATTTTCTTTTATTTTATCACCTATAAATATTGAATCTACTAATTATAAAATTTGATTTATTAATTATATATGAAAATTTTTAAATTGAAAACTATTTTTCTTGTTTTTAATGTATTCAACAATACTTATTTGGCTTAGGGTTATTGATTTAACTTTTATTTGAAAAAAAAATTAAAAATTTAAATTTCATGAAATCAATCTTAGTAGATGAAGATTTACCTGATAAGGAAGATATTGAATCTTAAATAGCTGCATGCACAGAGATTAGTAAATGGCAAAAAACTCTTGATTCAGTTCATGATTTCGACATTGTTGATATTGAAGATGAAGAAGAGCAAGAATAATTACAGAAAAAGATATTAAATGGTTTAAAAATATATTAGACTAAATAATGTTAAAACTTAAATCTAATGAATTTTTATTTTGAATCACTTGTTTTTCTTTGGTCACTTAGTTTTTCTAAATTAAATTTCTAGTCACATATTTTCTGTTAGATGTACTGGCGACATAATTTGTCACCTGTCACTAAAGACCCTAAATCGGACTAACATAATAAATATAGAAATCATTACTGAGAAATTTTTTACAAGATTTACATTATAAATATAAAAATAAAACGTATTTGCTTGATTTTTAAGACATGTCACAATAGAAATAAGGACATGTCGACATTGTCGAAAATGATCCAAAAATGCCGTTTTTTTAATTTTCAGTGTTTGGAAATAATGAATTACCAGTATTCCTTAAAAACATGTGGTTATTTAAAATTTTATTTAAAAAATACGGCTTTACTAGGTATTTTTTATATGAAAGTTTGATTCGTTTATTTAATAAACAATACAGCTTTATTAATTAATCAGACAGACTAAACTTTCCTATCCACATAACTTTTTTATTCGACAGGTTTATCAGAAGACTCTACCGATTAAATCCAACCGTCTTCTGAAGGTCAGATTGGAGCTCAGAGAGTTACTGTAAAAGGCATAAATAAGGAACAATAAGAAATAGAAACCTTAGTTTCAACAATTAAAAAATTTAACAAATTTCACAATTTTTCTCATGTAAAAAAACTTCTTGTTTTGGAAAAAAATTTTTTAAAAATTAGTATCAGACTTGTTTTAAAGTCACAAGTCTTAAGTCAAGTCAATGACTTTGTTTAATTTTTTTGACTTAGACTTAAAACTGTGACTTATAAACAAGTCTGAATACTATTTCAGAGTTTATATCATTTTCAGTAATAAACTTTTAAAGCACAACAGTAGTAAAATTTAAAAATTGATTTGCTTTATTAATCTGCATACAATCTGGAATTTTTATTGGAAAAGACTGCCTAATTTTGAAACGTTGTAGCATCAAAATCCCAGAATTTGAGAAAAGAATGTGCGAAAAGTCAAAATGCGAAAAAGATTATTTTTTTCAAACAGTTTTTTAAATTAATTTCAAAAAACTGATCTCTCAGGTCAAATGCTCATCGTCATTTTCAAATAATCTGGTAAACAAATTTATATAGGAAGAACAAATTTTTTTTTCTTCATTTTCTGTTGTCAAAGCAAATCATACTCTGGGAAATATTAACGCATTTTTTAAATATCTCTTTTAATGGTCTTCATTAATACCTCAATTGGAGTCTGCTATCGTGTTTTGTAGAGTCATCACAATGATGTCTCTTACCTGAACATATTGCTTGAGAAAAAATAGCATTAGCTAACAGCTCAGAAACCACTATTTCCTGAGATTTAACTTTTTTGCCGATGAAGTTGTGAATATGAGGAACAAATTTTCAGAAGTAACTGTCGTTCAAAAATTTTTGATCGAAATTTCAAAAAGAAAAAAGACTTTTTTCAAAAGTTATAATACAAAAGCTTCAAAAATTTAAAGATTTAAGGGACGAATAAATGCGAAATGTTTCAATAGTTTATAAAGTTTGTTAAAAGGTTGATAAATTCTGTTGATACGACTAATAATAATTTAATTAGATTTGCTTAAAAAAATAAACAGGATAAACTTTTTTTAAACATTTTTTTTTAAGTTAAGATAAAATTCAATTTAAGATAGTTTAGTCTATTGATCGAATAACTAATTTAAACATTCATTATTAAAATATAATTATTTAGTTGTTTTTTTGAGACGATAAAATTCAATAAAATAAAATAATTTGTCCTCAATAAAAAGTATTTACGAAAATTTCCAATTTCGTATTTCATTTGTTTATCTTTTCTTTTTTTAAAATAGTTAATTTTTAATTCTAAACAAATTAGAAAATTGAACAGGCTTTTTCTCCAAGTTAATTTAACTCAGTATATTTTTCTTTATGGTGGCAAATTAAATTCATTTATAATTTATCATATGAGCTTCTAAAATCAAACAATAGAGATAAAAGTATTGGATATATCTTCTGATTTTAATTAAGAGTCAAAAATTGTTCTTCTTTAAAAATAGAAAATGAGAAGTCAATTTTTTTAATTTTTTTTCCGAAATAGAAAAATTATTTAAATTTAATGATTTTTGTTTTCAAAGGTAAAATTAGATTTTAAATGGATAGATTTGTTTTCTAAATTTTAGAAGACATTTGGTCAAATTGTTAATGATGAGTCATTTAAAGTAAAAATTTAGGCTATTACGCCTAGGCTCGATCTCAAATCTAGCATTATTTGTCAACTTAAATGAAAAAAAAAACTTGAAAATGAGTTTTCAGAAAAGAGTTTTAATTATTTTAAAAAACTAAACTGTTATTAATTTTATTAATTTGTTAATAAACAATTGAAAAATTTTTGTTTGATTTGATAATGTTTAAAGTGGGAATTTTATTTACAAAAAATTTTGCTTTATTTATTTGCTTGGATAAGTCTTTTTCTAAATTTATTTTAATTGTTTGTCAACAAAACCGAAAACAAGTTTGCTCACTTTATGACATAAAATTCTGCTATTTAAAGAGTAAACATCAATATTACAAAGAAGAATAACACGTCATTGTAATTAATTTTAAAACCTAAATCCATCTATAAATTGGCCTTATAAGAATGGATTTTTTCTCAGAATTTTAAGAAAATTTTATGAAAACACTGTGAAATTTTTAAATTTAAATCGTTTCAAGTTAATTTCAAGTTTATTTTGGCGGGGAATATTAATTCCGAAAAAAATCAAATTTTTTTTTAGAATAATTTCGATAACGCCATTACATTTGATTCAACAGAATTAATGTGGGATTACAATTATTCAATATTCAAGGTTAATAGGAAAATAATTTCAAAAGACACTTTATGAAGCCTTATTGGGCTTAAATAATCAAGAGAGCATAATTATTATTGATTTGGCAATCAAATATTTATCTAATTAGGAAGAAGTAAATAGTAAAATTACTTAATTTATCTTTTTTTGAAAGCTTCTTTTTTAATTTAAAAAATTACTTTATTTATTTAGTCATTAAGTGCTTTAAAGCGGTACACATTCAATTTAAAATCGATTCTGAATCCTTATAAGTTAAGAAAAATTAAATGATTCCATACATTAGCACACAAATTTAATTAATTCGATTTAGTAATTTAAAAATAAAAGATAATTTTATTATTTCTGTTTTATTGACGAAAGCTTAGAATTGCCTTTTTCTTTGGGAAGATTTAAAATTGAATTTTGCAATCTCATTCAGCTTAAAATTAAAAACCAGACTTTAAATTTTTTTGAGTTTTCTATTTTAAGCAGTGAAGTGATCATTAAATTTCATGGACTTCATTGTGTGAGTAAAGGATGTTTAAAAAGATCAAATAAATAGGATAAATATTTTAAATTAATATTTTCAGTCGAAAAGAGAGTAAAATCAAAATATTTGTTTTAAAATGAATCATTTAAAGTTTCTAAACCTCTTTTTATTTTCTTGACTAATCTTAAACCTAATTAACTAAATCCTCTTTAAATAATTCAGGTTTAAATACAAGAATAAGGCGAAAAACTCACCTTACCAATTGCAAAAAAATTTTTCTAGATAATCAAATTTTCTAATTTGGCTCACAGATTCTAATCTTGACAATTAAAGGATCAAATAAACACATTTTTTTCCTAAATAATTGTTAACGTTTCTAATTAAATTCTCAAGCCCACAGAAAAATATTTCTTATTATTTTGAATGAGAATAAGTCTTATTGATTTTGTGTTTTCTTTTTTTTTTAGAATATTTGAGGTCTAAATCAAAATATTGAAAAATGAGTTTAATAAAGAGCATAGTTTTATTGATGGTGGCATGTTTGTACGTTTCGGAGGTGGTCACTTATCCAATGTCATCGGTTGAACAAGAAAATCACCCAGTTCGGTTTAAAAATCGATTAATCAGCGCAAATGAATTAAAAAAAGAAATTGTCAAGGAATTATTGAGCAAATTATTCGAAGATAGCTACGAGTCGATGTCCAATGATGATCTAAAACGAGACTTGACCGATTATCTGTTTTCGAAAAAAAGTTTGAATAATATTTCGGCCAAAAGAGGCATGAAAGGTGTTGCTCTTGGCTTTGGCAAATGATCATCCCGTAGTTATTTTTTTTTAAGTTTAATTTCTTGTATTTTGATGTTATTTCCACTATTATTTTTAATTTTGTCATTTTTAAAACTTAATAAAATTGATAAATAAAATAATTTATTAATTTGTCAAGTTAAAATACTATTTGTACAAACTTATTCAATTTAGCAATAATAAAAAATTATAGAAATCATCTATTAATTCCTCAAAATTTTTTGAATAATTTTTATTTTATTTTTTAAGACAATTAAAGATGCGTATTAAAATAAATGTTCTCTAAGATATTTCATTCAATTTAAGACATAATTAAAGATGTCACCGTCACATTGAAATAAAGTCAATTGAAAAAATTGAAATAATGTCATTTTATAAAAAGACATCGGCAATAAATAAAAAATTAAAAAAAATTTTAAAAAATTAAATACATTTTTTAAAATCAACAAGGAATGGGGACTTCGTCCCCCCTCCTTATAATTCACCCCTCAACTTGAAAAGTTGTTTTCTTTAACACTAGAACGCCCGAGGGGTTTTTTAGACTCCTTTTTGAAAAATTGAAACTTGAATTTTATCACATATAAATAAAATTTAAAAAAATGACTTTTATTAGCTAAA
>PJRA01000343.1:1207589-1218322 GCA_016987375.1 Brachionus koreanus | reverse complement strand
TCTAGAAAATAATTATTTTATAGAGCAAAACAATAAAAATACTCATCATCTTGTAAAATTATTCGTATCATATAAATATATCTAAATATATAAATAATCAAAATTTTGTTTTTTTCGTTGTAATAGACTTTTCTTAAAATCAATAGATTCAAAAAAACAATCAATCGTTTTAATAATAAACTTATTTACTATAATCGAAATAAAAATTTAGTTTTATTTTTGTTATATTGCTTTTAATTCTTCAATAATTTAAAGATTTTATTTATCTTATAATTTTAAAATTGAAATTTATTAAGAATATACTCAATAGGAGAATATGACTTTTACTTTTATAACATTTTTCGGGAGTTAAATTTTGCGCTATTTAACTAATTTTTTAAATTAAAAATTCTATAATTTGCATTTTTTTATCAATTATTTATACAATCAATTAATTTTTTGAATTGATATCTAATGACTTGGCGCCTATTTTGAATAAATTTGAAAACTTTTAATCAAAAAAGACTGTTGCTATGTTTATTTAATTAATTAAGTGAAATAAACTAACTCCTCCTTCCTTCATATACAAATCTTTTAACATGGCGAAGATTTTTTCTCCAGTACAACCATTGTAAAAAAAAAAGTATTTTATAAATATAGTTGTGATTAAAAACTTTAATAAAAAACAAATACAAAAATTTAATAAAAATTAAACAAATTCAAATTTTAGTCACAATTCTTACATTGAAACATTTTCCAGTACACTCTCTAATACAAGATCATTTTAGAAAGCCTGTCTATTACTTAATGAGAGAAGTCATACTCCTTCTCTTGCGCAACTTTAATAAAATCCCGGTTTTTACCGTTCTTAGGATAAAAAACTCATACCCTACTATCTAATTTAAAAAGCTCATTTCCTACCACTTAAATAATACATAAGATATTGTGACCATTGGCCATACCATGGTCAATTTAGTCAATTCTAAACAAAACTAAATCCTCTTTGAAAAAAATATAATTTTTTTCCTATTATTTCAAACAATTTTTAACCGATTTCTCTTGGCTATTTTTGGCATTTGACCGAGTTATCATAATTTTATTAAGCTTAAATAAATCTTCTTCTTTATCTTGACACTCAGTCACAGGTTCTGGCTTTTATCTCTTATTCATTCATCATGAAAAATCATCACGACAAATGTTTCAACAAATCATTAGAAACAACATAATCACAATTTAAATCACTGTCATCATCATCAATATCGAGCTCTGCATCATCAAAAAAAAAGATCCTTAGAATTTAGAATCCAATAATACCTTTCGTCAGACATTGTTTTGAAATCAACTAAATCGATTTGGATTCTTTCGGTTAATAGATTTGTTCGAATGGGTTTGACAATTAGATTTCTAATTCATTTACGTTTTAGATATATTCTTCGGAATGGTTCAAAAACGTTAATTATGTTTTTAAACGAATCTTAATTTAATTTATTTTAATGTATTCATTATTTAGTCTAAAAAAGGCATTGTAAGTTTTGTAGCAACAAACAAAAACACAAAAGAATATTTAAAAAAAAGCTGATTGCCTATAGCTCCAATTGAAAATCATAAACAAAAATTTAAATTTTATTAAATTTCTTTATTTAGGTCCAAATGTATCAGATGATACAAAATTTGTATCACTCAAATTATATTTCTGCAAAAATTGTGCAAATCTAAAATAAAGTTTTTGTATTAGAAAATTTTCTGCATATATATAATTTGAGTGATGCAAGTTTTGTATTAGCTGATACATTTGGACCTTAATAAAGAAATTTAATAAAATTTAAATTTTTGTTTATGATTTTCAATTGGAGCTATAGGCAATCAGCTTTTTTTTTAAATATTCTTTTGTGTCCTTAAGATTAATAAAACGTAATATTCTACGACTAATGTAGTGCCGCTTTAGTAGACTTTTAATTTTTATAGTTTATTTCTTTTGTATTCTTTATCTAGGAAACCATTTTAGATTTAAAAAAAATTCCTTTATTAAACATTATCCACATAAGGACACAAAATTTGGATTTTCATGTTTTTTTCTAATTGTCTATCCATGGATTTTGCTACAAAATTGATGATAAAGGTTAATTTTAAATTAGAAAATCAGTTATTAAAAAGTGAATTTTGGTCCAAATGTATTATCGTTTAATTAATACCAGGCCTAAATGCAATGGAAATTTTGAAAAGAAGGGTTGAAAAATTTAAATGACCTAAAAGAGCTTTTATTTAAAAAAATATATTTTTTACCACGAAAAAGCCATAATTTTTATTAAATTTTTTATTCAAGCAAAATTAAAACTCAATTAAGCAAAAAAAAATAAACAAAAAAATTAAACTGTTCCATCATTTGTACATTCTTGGTCCAATTTGGATTTTTTGATACTTTGAGCTATAGATTAACACATTTTTCTTGCAGTTAAATATTTGGCGTATCCTCGTCATCCCCCATTGAATTTCTTATTACTTAGCAATCAAAAGACCGGTGACAATTTGAAACTCTTTTTATACTTTTATTATCTTATAGAGAATAAATCACATTCACTTAAAACTTTCTGAACTTGTTTCTTTAAATAAATATTTTAAAATAAAATTGAATTTATGGAAATCATCACTATGGTAGGTGCCAAATTGACCCCGGTCCTTTGATTTTTAAGTCAAATTATTCAAGAGTAAGGAGCTGCTGTTAACACATGTGAAATTTATTTCTAGAATACCAGCCAGCGAGGAGAACAAAGTTTGTGAATACAATTAACTTAAATATAAGCAATTTTAATTTTTTACTAATTATTATTCATGGGTTCATATTCAGGCCCTATAACTTGGTAAGATAGAAATTTTTTGATCATTTTTGAAAATTGAAATTTTAAAAAATGTCTCATTCTCAATTTGTGATTCTCAAATGAAGACTCAAATTGTGAATTGTGAGAAAGATTTATCAGGTCAAGACTAAGAAATTATATGTTCTATTGGACCTTAGATTGTTGGAAGGAAAAATAAAGGATATATTGAATATAAAATAGGTTTCGAATCAAGATACATCGATATTCGACTCCAGACTTGCTTTTAAGTCACAGTTTTAAGTCTAAGTCACAAAAATTTAAGTCAAAGTTATGACTTGACTTAAAAAAAAAATTAAAGACTTGTGACTTAAAAACAAGTCTGTTCGACTCCATTGTCTAATTGCTACCATACTATTTCCTCCTTTTTTCCAGAGCCAAATGACATTTTTATAAATGTATTCTGTAACTTTTTATCTAAATTTATTTAATTTTAATTTTAAAATTATTCTATTTTTAAAGTATTTTATCTTACTTTATTTCGATTATGACATTTTTTATTTTTTTAATTATTTTTTTAAATCTGAAGGAGCTTTGGCTCGGTACAGATCTAAAAATAAATAAATAGTTATAATTTTGGTAATTGTTAATAAAGATATGGGTAAAGATTATACTTCGCGATCAATTTCTAAAATAAAATTAATAACTATAGTTTTTAACTATAATTAATAACTTTTGCTTTAGTTACAAAATTCGAAAAAAAAATTTAGTTAAAAATTAAGTTATTTAAATCTAAATATAGAAAAATTCTCGTCTCTTTGGCAATCCCATCCATCAAGGGTGTAAATCTTGATTTTTTAAAATTAGAATCAAGAAGTTGCATTTATCAAAACACAGATTTAAGCTTAATCTTTCTTAAAAAATCAACTATTAATGAAAAAAGTGCTCATTTTGATCTCAAGAACGCTTATTTTATTTTGTAGGGGAACCATTTCACCTGGGCAAAAATCAATTTATGGTATCAATTACATAATAGAAAAACTCCAAAAAAATATCTAATCTTAGACTAAAATTACATTCGAAATAGAAACACCAACACATTTTTTAGATAAAACTCTGAAATACCATATAAAACAAAGCTTATTTTATACCAAAAGAATTTGATTGATTTTTATTTTTTTGCCGATGAATACTTTTAGATCTGAAGCTAATTTTCCCATAAAAAAAAGCAAAGATTCTCTTGGATCGAGTTTATCTGATGAGTCTGGTTCAGCCAACTTATTGTCCACATCATGCTCGTCCTCTTTTTCATCATCTTTAACGCCAAGCAGGCAACTTTTATTGGAATCAACCAGTGAAAATATGGACGTTATAAAAGAATTTCGCAATTTATTTTTAGAAAAATATTTGGAAAAGAACAAAATAGGACGAAGGTCCAAGCTAACATCTAAGCATCGAAATCAAAAATCAAATTTTAGAAATTTTTCTGAAAAAACTGGAGAATCAGGAAATAAAAATCAAACTGAATTCCTAGGTCAAAGTGGAAAAGAAGATTTTGATAAGTTTCAGATTGAATTTTTTAACAATGATTTGTTGGATGTCAAGACCCAAAGTTACTCTTTAGGTTTAAGCTCTTATGATGACGACACTTTTGAAAGCTTGAACAAAATGAGCAATTCCTACACGGGAAATTATGAAACTTGTCAAATGTCCTATTACAATCCATACTACGAACCAACACACAAATCGAGTGGTGATATTTTTTCCAATAGTTTACCGCTGAACAACGTTTCCTATAGCTCTACAGGCAGATATTGTGTTAATAAGAATAGCTTTGAAAATGAACTTGATCTAAGATCATTCGGTAATACTGAAAACATGAGGCAAATGTATTCGATTGAAAATGAAAATTACAGACTCAGCGAGGATGATAACAAAATTTTCAATCTTGAAATTGAAAGTAAATTTGTAGATTAAGTCGGGATGGAATTTTTTAAATTTTCCTTTTAATTTAAGATCCACACAATAATGGCTTGTTTGTAACTAGCGATTGCTATACCGAATTATCATCCATATTTTAATTAATTATGACAAAAAAATAAAATATTGTAAATTATAAAATTTATAAATTCCTTTTTTTTTTGTAAATATGAAGAATAAATTTTTTTTTCAACAAAATTTTTATTCAAGTTTAAAAATACTAAATAATCAGTTTTAATTTTTTTCTAGATTTTAAACAGAATTTAAGATGAATTTATTTAATGGTGCAAATAACTATTACTATTTTTATGTAGAAATCAACTTAAATTAAGATAAAAATAATCTAATACTAATTTGTAAACCAAAGCATTTTTCACTTTGAATTCTCTTTAGTTTTTTTTTTAATTTTTAACTAATAAGCATGTAACTTTCAAACAGACGTTCAAATATAATCCATTAACAAAATTTTAAAAACAAAAAAAATTAAAAGAAAATACAAATGCTCTTAATTATTTATCAATAAAGTGATAATATCTTGAATTTAAATATCCCTAAAAACATGTTTTATTAAAAAATTTTTTTTTGTCTTTAATTTATTAAAGAATTGTAAAATTAAAACTTGGTATATGCTGAAAGAAAGAAAAAGAAAGAGAAAGAATGGGAAATGATTCTAGGTCGGTTTTTACATAAACGAAAATTCCGTTTTTTAGACAACTTTTATTAACTTGCGAAAATTTGAAGCGGAAATGTAAAATGCGAAAAATTTAAGATGTAAAGTAATATAAAAATAAAATTGAAATTAGTTTTGCAAAAAATAACAAATTTAAGTATAATAAATATTTTAAAATATCTAACATTTAAAAATAAAATAAAAATATTTACTAAAAATCAAAATTAAAAATTAAAATGAATACTTTTGGCAAAAATAATCAAAAGCTTTAGACCAAAGAGGCTTATTTCATTTTGAATGAATTTGACCATACAAATAAAGAAATTTTTAGAATTTAATCCATTTCTCTCAGAACTAGTTGAGGAGCTCAATGGCTCTAAAAATATATGTCAATTACCAAGCTTTTGAGCGCTTCACATATATGTGCCTCTTTGAAAAAAAAAATTTTAAGAATAATGTAACCCTTCAATCTTATACAGTCAGAAGAAAACGGCAAAGTTTAATATTTTTAAATTCTTAGAATTTTGTGCAATATTTCAGGCATTTTAAATTTTGCATTTTAATAATTAAATATTTTAGGAAAGTTTTTAAAAAATTCATAAAATATTTGGAAAATATAAAAACATGAAAATGTGAAATTATTTATTAGATGTAAATAAGCTATTCATTGATTGAAGAGTGACTAACCTCAAAGTGCATAGCAGAGATGAAAAAATATCTGGGGCTGTTCGTATGCTAAAAAAACGGAGATGTCTACCTTCGTTAATTATAAATATGTTAACTAGATTTAAAATCTATAATCTAAAAAATCAAACTTGAAAATTTATTGATTGAAATAAAATTTTGTTATTTTAAAATACAACAAATATTATAAAATATATTAAGCTATTTCTAAATATTTTAGTTAATTTCAAATTTTTTAAATAGATAAATTTTTCAGCAAATTCCGCATGATTTTGGACACGGATGTGGAAAAATATTGGCCAATCTGGAGCAAAGATTAAATGCAGGCCAATTTTGGCAGGCAACTTGAGAATCAACACATGCACTTGTAGAATCGCATCTATTGCACGATTTACGACAATAGGTAACAAACGGAATGCGTTGTATACCAATGGCAACAGAAAATGAATCTTGACAATAAAAATTGGCATAATTTTGACAAAATGCTTCATCAGTGTCAATACAGCTGTCATTTCCGGGATTAAATGGAGTCGTAGCCGGTATTGAAGTTGTAGTCGAAATTCTAAATTGACAATTGTTACCAAAAAAGCCACTTGGACATAAACATTGATAATAAGGAGGCACGCCTAGATTAATTGTGCATGGCGCATTGTTCTGGCAAACTGGCTTATTGTCTGCATTCCAGCAAGGATTAAAGACTTGTTGACATCTGTTGCCTGTGTAAAGTGGTGGACAAGTACAAGTGGTTAGACCAGTATTTGGATTAATGATACAAGTTCCACCATTAAAGCAAAAATTAACTGTACATTGATTGTTAATATTAATGTCACACTTTGATCCAGTGAATCCATTGGGACAAATGCATCTGTAAATTGGAGCATTGGCCGATATTCCGATAACAGTACATGTGGCTCCATTTGAACATGGAGAATCAATGCACGGGTTACGGTATTCACAAAGAAAGCCAGTAAAAGCAGATGGACACTGACAGACTGCTGTATTCGATGATATAACGATGCAAATTCCTTGGTTTTGGCAAGGATTTGGTAAGCAAACATTGCCTTAATAGAATGCTACTTAATCTAAAATAAATTTTTTATTGGATAAGATACTTGTATTCTCTATTCGACTGGTTGTGGTTGTTATTGTTGTTGATGTACTTGTTGATGTACTTATTGATGTTGTTGATGTACTTGTTGATGTTGTTGCTGTTGTTGTAGTTGCTGAAGAAGATGATCCAACTTTATTTAAAATTTATTCATCCTAAAATTAAAAATAAGGAAAAAAAGAAAACTTACTTGAACAAACCCCACAAGTCAAAGGACATATTGAACTAATGGTTATATCACCTATTGATGTTCCACATAAATTTTTAAATTCTGGACATGTAGGCTGTAGATCAACACAATTTTGAACAGAAGTGCTTACAGTTGAAATGAAAGTAGAAGTTATTGGACTTGAAGGAATTGTGCTAGTTGTGGAAGTTGTAAAAGTGGTAGAAGTAGGCGTCGATGTTGAGGAAGAAACAGTATTGGTAGTAGAAGTTGTGGTTGTGGTTATAGAAGTAGTAGTAGTCGTAGTGGTGGTTGTAGAAGTTGTAGTTGTAGTGATGGTTGAACTCGTTGAAGTAATACTTGAAGAAAAGTTTGCTGGTGGAATTTCGCAATTTGTTCCAGTAAAGTCGTTGATGCAGAAACAAGTATAGCCGCCATTTGATTGTGAAACGCAAGCAGCTAAATTTTGGCATGGATTGGAAAAGCAGTCATTGATAATTTCACATGTTTCACCGGTGAACGGTTGTACACAATTGCAAACTGCATTGATGCCTTGGTTTTCACACTTGAAAATAATTTTTTTTATTTAATTTTAAAGTATTCAAAAGAACATTTTTTCGTAAAAAATTTTAAATAAAACTAAAAAATACTTAAAAATAGCCCACACTAAATAAAAGCTGATTAAATAAAATAAAAGCTGATTTTCACTTTTTTCTAAGAGCTTTTACAGTTATTGACTCTACTTATATATTTAATATTAAATATGTATTATATTTAATATGTATTTTCTAAAAGTAAAAGTAAGCACACCATTTCAAATAACATGTATGAAAAAAAAAGCAATAAAATTCTAAATTTTCGCATCAATTGATACAATTCGCAGAGCTAGCTTATCTATAAGACCAACGTTAGTTTAGTTTAGTTTATTGAATATAAATGGCACAGTTAGTGACACACACGTTTTTTTTACAGCACTATGTCAGTGAATTACTTTTTATACATGTTTTTTAGTTTTTAAATACATTTTAGATTAATTATAAAAAATATTTGATCAATATTTTAAAAATTTGATTAAAAACTTCAATCTACGTTTTTTATTTTATAGTAGTTAATTTATTTTTATTCTCTAAATTCAAAACTCCTTGGAAATATAATATTCAATTAGAGATTAATTAGAAACAAAAGAGTTTAGATAAAAAAATATTTAAATTACCGTTCCACCATTTAAACATGTTACTTGACTGCAAGGAAGTTGGGTTTCACAAGTATCACCAGTGAAGTTTGGATTGCAGGTGCATTTAATTTGACCACCGTCATCTGAACATGCACCATTAAAGTTGCATGTTGATTCAGTGCAAACATTAGAGCCTTTTAATTTTTTTCAATTAATATTACAAACTTTATTTTTTATTTAAATTTTACATGTTGAACAATTGTATCCAGTACATCCGACTGGGCATAGACATGCATAGCCATTTGAGCCTAAAGTCTGACATCTACCACCATTTTCACAGGGATCAGGCAAACAAGGATTTTCTTTTAAAAATATTAAAAATACAAAAATAAAATGCTTTAATTATTATTTACTTATTTCGCACATATAGCCTGTGTATCCAGTGGGACAAGCACATTCAAAGCCAACGATAGTCTCGGATAATTGCTCTACAGGAATAGTTAAGTTTTGACAAGTGCCTCCATTTTGGCACAATGTATCTGAATCAGTACAATATATAGGCTTTGATTGGCAAACATTACACGTTCTTGGACACAAAACATCGATATCTTGTCCGCCAATGATTGCTCCTGAACCGCACAAGCTAATCCAACTAGGACAATTATATTGAACATCAACGCAAGTGATTGAGGAGTATTCTTAGTTTTAGAATATTAAAAATAGAAATACAAATTTGTGTTTGAATTACTTCTACATGTTTGACAGCAGGTTTTGGAAAAATTGGGGTCATTACAGTAAGCATAAGGATATCGACCAATGCTGGACAAATAATCCAATGTTTCCTGACAAGTCAGTTGATTTTTTGGCAATGGATCTGAAATTACTTGAATGTTGACGACCACGTCATCACCGAAAACACAGTTGTCAAGAGGAGCCTGTAGATTTTGTACACATTCACCATTTGAGCACATCTTGATAAAAAAAAGAACTTAAAAATTGAATAATTATAAATCAAACTTAGGTTTACTTTTCCTTGATCACAGACAGTTCCGATAGCAGCACCCAAACCCGAAGTTCTTGTACATTCAGTGGCTTCTGAATTTACGCGACAAGATAGTGTTAAACACATATCATTACTTCTATCCTAAAAGAAAAATAGCGTAAAAAAAAATAAAAATTCTAGACATCTTTAGAAAAAAAACTTCATTTCATTCTAAAATTTTTCTTAATAGATATTGAAATTTGAAATCTTTTGATATTTTTATAATTTAAGTTAATTTTTTTTAAACTTTTTTCATTTAAAGTCCAAATTTGTCAACAAGAAAAAAATACCCAAGTCATTGTTTATGGTCAAACAAAAATTTTTTTACATTGCTATTCATTCAAATATCAAACAATTTTCAGGATTCATCATTTAAAAAATGAACAAACTGAACAATATGACGATTTTTGACTTTTCTTTTATTAAATTGTATTAAATAATTTTTAGAAATTTGAAAGTCCTCAAAGTAAAACATTGGATTGTACGACTGTAGTTATTACCTCATTAAAATTAAAAATTTTAAGTTAAAACTTTTTTCCTGTCTTTTATTCAAATGGTTTGTTATACCACATTAGTCATTAAGGATATTGTGAAATTAAAATAAAAAGAAAACAAAATTCTTTCTTTTTTTGATAAAATATTATATATAATTCTTTTCTTTTTTGATGTATTTGAATTTCACAATACAGTCATTAAGACACAAACAGAGTTGTTTAAAAGCCCAAAATTAAAGTCCAAGTCAAAAATTTATTTTTTTAATAATAAAATTAAATTTGATATTATTAATAATGAAATATAAATTTTATAAGGTAAGCTTATTATTTTTGTATTTTTCAATATTTTAGCAAAAAAAAAGATTTTATTTTGTAAACACGATAAAAAAAGTTTAAATTATTTATTAGTGGAAAATATTAAAAATAGTAGAATTATTTTTAAGTATTTTTTTATACTTTATTTTTTGCAAATTTTACATTTTTTAATGGTTAAATTAAATAATTAATTTAACCTGATGCTGCAAGTTAGCCACCGAGGAGGCTTACGGATACTCTAAATTAAATTTAACATCAGGAAGAAAATATGAGAAAAAGAAAAGAGAAGTGGAAAAAAGGAAGAAAAA
>PJRA01000343.1:1070233-1189991 GCA_016987375.1 Brachionus koreanus | reverse complement strand
AGTCAATCGATGTTAATTTAAAAAAAAATCACTGGTAATTTTTTTTTTGCAAAAATGATAGAAATCTTGGTATATTTTGAAAAAAAAATTAGAGCAAAGAAACATCATATATAAACTAGCGACCTGAATTAGCAAAGCTCAAAGATGTTCATTTATTAAATTTAAAAGGCTAAATAAGATTTGTACCATATACTGAATTTGTTTATTTGTTTTATTTTTTTTGTACCGAGCTAATGCTCCTTCAGATTAAAAAATAAAAATTAAAAAAATGAAAAAGAGTTTTAATTTTTTATATCGACAAATTGATTCAAAACTAATATATAAACAAATAAAAATTATAGTGTAAACATCTAAAATGTGTCTCCGTGCAAAGTGCTAACAAAAAAGTAACAGCTTTTGAAAATAAAGAGATTAAAAAAACATGCAGAAATTTGCTAATAAACTAAATAAAACTCAAAATCAACAAACATGACAAGTGTGCCTAATCGGATCTTAAAATAAGATGAAACAGTTGACATTTTTTCTAATTAGCGAGTAAAATTTGCGGGTAGATTTCTGAGTAAATTAAAATTCAACATGTCAATTGGTAACTAACTAAATATTAAAAAATTAAACAAAATTAATTATATTTTATTGTTTTATGGGTCGATCGAACCGAGTTATTTAGGCCACACATACACGCAAATGTCTATTCAACTTAAATATCTTGATTATAAACTAGTAAATCATTTTTCTTAATTAAACTTAATAATTGACCCAAATATGGGCTAAGAAGCAAATTTTTTTAAAAGATCAATTTTTCCGTAAGACCGCTCTAAAAAAATTTCGCCTCTCTTATCAAGTCTTAACCTAAATTAAAATGGATAATCAACTTTCCAGGTGCCTAAACTCGCTTGCTGTTAGCTGCATTGAGGAGATAAAAGCCTCTCGTTTTTAAGATAAGTCCTCTTGAGTAATAAAAAATTTTTTTATTGCTAAGATTTTGAAAATAGCATGCCCAAATTTTACACCAAAATTAGAGATATATTTTTTTTGAAACACAATTAAAAATAATTCATTCGATTACTAACAAAATAACTTTTAAATTTTGAAAAGATTAAATTTTAATACAATTAGAGCTGCTAAATTAATGGTTTTTTTTTCTCTAACACAAACTTTTTTGATTTAGGTTAAAAAAGCTTTTTAAGTCTGAGCTATTTTTCTTTCCTTTGGTTTGAATTCTTAACAAAAATAGGAAATTGATTTACAAATATTAGAGCTGAATTACGTAATTTGTATTTTTCTTAAAATGATCTAAATAAAGCTTGATTTTTTAATATTATTTTCATATGAATCAAAAGAAATCGTTTCAGACAAACTTAACTTGAGGTTGTTTTTTATTTATTTATCTGTGAAATTAGGCATAATCGATCGGCTTCTTACGGCCAGAAATTTCATATCTCTAATCAACTATCAAAAACTAAAATATTTGAATTTTATTCTAACTGAAAAAATCTACACTTAAAAAAAAATAATCAAACTTCTCAAGATGTAAGTGCGGGTTCATATTTTTAATTAAATTTTGAATTCATACAAGTGAAGTTCGGATAGTTCTAGGACAATAGACAAAATTTTAAAATTTTTTCATATAGGGTCTCTTTGGTCTGAAATCTTCAAAATATTTTGTTGTCGACAACAAATCTAACATATTTTTTTTAAATTAAGATAACTATTTAAGACCAATAAATTCTTTGACCATACATAACTAGACTATGCGTATATGAACATAATTTTTTTTCATAATATTTTTTAAATCAGAAAAACAATAGATAACTAATAAAACTATTTTGAAACAAAAAATATTTCATATAATCCAATATCTAAATTAAAAATATTACTAGTTTTAATGCAAACTGTTAGACAAAAAATTTACTTGGTCAAAATTTGTGTGTCTAGTCCGAGGATTTTCACATTAACAACAAAAAACTTAGATACATAAAATCTTAGCATATTTTTTTCTCTTAATTATAATGTTTTTTTTTAAATAAAATATTAATTATATACTTTTGTCTTCAATTCTATAATTAAACTTAAGGATTTTAAATTTGTCTTTGTCCGTTATATTATGTAAATGTTAAATGTTAAAATAATTTTTTTTTCGTATTTTGTATAATGTTATCGTGAAAAAAAAACATAAATTTCATTCTTTTTGTACTAAGAAAAATAAAATTGTTTTTTTTTTTTCAATAAAAAATCTAATTCGAAAGTTTTATTTATAGAAGTATGAATAATTCAATTCAAAGTTCATTTGAAACTTCTTATAAACTTTAAATTCTCAATAATCTGTTTACAAGTTTAAGGTAATCCTAGACGGTAAACCATTAATGAACCAAAACAGTCATGTTCAATTTGCTACTTTGAGACTTGAAGGTTTAAAAAAAAACAATTTATTCTCGAATTTTGACATTTTAAGATATTTTAATTTTATAAGGCAATTAATATGTCGTAGTATGAATATGAAGACACATCCAGAAACCCACATAAATAAACAAATTCGCAATAAGTTTGTATTTATGTAATTGTTTGTGTTGAGAACTAAAATGAATTAAGGTATATATTCGATGGAGGCTTTGTTAAACTAAAGTTGAAATGCATGTATTATTAAGTTGGTTGATTGTTTAAGCTTCAATGAATTCGCCTGGCAGATAATTCCTTATGCTAATAAAATTTAGATGGAATAAATTCAAATTTAATTAAGTGAAAATTGATTTTACATTTATTGAAATTTCTTATCAATTGTTATTGCATTAAAATTTCTAAATCCAAACTTTTTTTTAACATCTCTTATTTTTCCATTTTTATGAGATAAGAATAATTGCCAGGATTTATAGGAAATAGATAATTACAGAGTTTTAAATGTCAAATTATTTTATACTTTAATCCCATATTTTTCTCTTATTATTAGTTAAACAAATTTAAAATTTACTTTTTTCTTTATTTTTTCACATACTACAACTTATAATCAAGAAATATCAAACGCTATATTTCTTATCTTAAAAGTATTGATTTGATGATTGAAATTTAAAATCAGAAGTAAAATCCTGCTGATGAATGATCGACCAAACGATTTGTTTTGTTGATTAGAACTGTAGATCTCATTGAATGTATATTTTTTCAATTAAAATTTAACTTAGAAAAATTGAGTTAAGTTAATTTACTTTTAAAAAGGATAAACTACCAAAACTTTTATTTACTTTAAAACTTATACCAATTTATAGTAAATAGGTAAAAGAGTTTTTAATTTTTCGACTAATGACTTTTATTTAATTTATTTTAATTGCTAAATTTTTAAATGTCCTTGATATTATTATTAAAAATATAGTTTGGGTTATAAACCCTGGCAGTTTGGAATGGAACTTAGTCCTTCCTTTCAGCCAACTGTAATAAGTTCATAAAAAGATTATAATATATTTTAAAGTTGAAAAATAGTGATATAAAAATAGATGCTAATAAAAATAAAAAAAAGAATTATTCTTGATAAATTTTAGTTAAAAAAAAAGAAAAATTTAATCGATCTAAAGTAAAAACAATAAACTGGACTGATTCTTTAATTATTTCTTGCTTGATTAAAAAAATTAATATTTTTTTAATAAAACTAGAATAACCAAAGAAGGCTTAAAATCAATGAAGAGATAAATTACATCTTAAACATGTTATTTTAATTTTCTATTAGCTATTTTCATTATTTTTATATTTATTAACTAACTTTCTTTCTTTTTTAAAATATTATTGTTTCAACCATTAAAAAATTTACCAAATTTGTTCAGAATTAAATGACCATTAGGTACATTACATATTCTTAAGCTCGTTTAAGGCAAATAATTAAACTTGGATAATTCTCACCTTCATGCTATGAAATTTAAGTAAAATTTTAAGTAAAATTTCAAACTAGTAATAATGCATGCCTAACTAGATACTTTGTAATAACTTAATCACTTGAATCTCAACTTATTGAAGACACATTCAGAAAGCTAATCAATCAAGATAAAATCTAAGCTTTTCTACGACAAAGAATAAAATTGAAAAAAATTCATGATTTTATTAAAGTAAAACTTTTATGAATTCAAATTTCTTCAAAGGACAAAGCCTGATACTTATTGAATTAGCCTTGAAATTTACATTAATGAATGAAAATGAAATTTTTTATTTTATTTAATATTTTCCAAAAAAAATTAAAATATATATTGATTTAAAAGTTTTTTTTTAACCGTTATCCAAATAATAAAAAATGAACTAATTAATATAAAAAGAGTTTTACTTGTGTCTATTTTTAAGTCATTAAAAAATTTAGAAAGAGCAAAAACGTATTTTTATTACGACTTTTAAATAATGAATCTACATTTTAATTTAAAAATGAAGTCAATCTATAGGTCTCTCTACAGGTTTGCTATTAAAACCTCAGTTTAGAGGATTTAATCATTCTTTACAGCAACCGTCTTCACTTCTTTAACTAGTGTTCTTAATTAAAGTCATAAGTAATATCTATATTTTTCTTAAAACTAAAATTATTACAAAATCTAATTATAATTAAATGAATTAAATTTTAAATTAATTTAAAAGAAATAAATATTCTCTTTGTCTATTTCTAAAAGGAAATACTCAAAAAAGATCTTGATTCTGATTTTTTTGAATATATTTCTGTAAAAGTTCTAGTCAAAATAACTTTGCAAATATGATTAAAGCTGGTCTTAATGAAAATTCAAACTCTAGAAAATATCTCGACACTGTGAATTCTGGGAAAAAAAACAAAAACACTAATTTTAAATTGAAATAGCTTTTTTTCTAAAGATTGGAATCGTTCTGTAAAACATGTCAGTTGTGCAAAAACTCTTCAATCTAAAATTTATAATCGATCCTTTTCTATCCTATTGGATAATGGGAAGATGCTAATCTCCTTTTCAATGCAGCAACCTCTGTCTCAAATCGGAGATTTTGCTCAAAAAACTACTGGGAAAGGAGCATCTTTCTTTTCCCAGTAGTTTTTTGAGCAAAATCTCCGATTTGAGACAGAGGTTGCTGCATTGAGTTGGTCATCTACACCACAATTATTACCCAGTCGAAACTCATTTTTTGATGAAAAGAGTTTAAACATGTGCCTCGTATGGCAGTGATATTTTGAAGATTTTTCCACCCTCAACGAGTTTTGAACCCTTGATCCTCTGCTTTAATGGCTAACACTCAATTCATTCGGCTATATGGGCTCAAATTAATTATTCAATATTAATCAGAGTTGTTAGAAAGTCACCAGTCATAATTCAAAAATAAAATATTTTTAATTAGACTTTAATGAATAGAAATAGAAATTTTTTTTTGTTTTTCTTTATCAACATACTGTTTTTAGCTTTCTTTTTTTTTTATCTAACTTTTACTTCGAATTTTTATTTTTATATATTGTTTATATTTTTGTTCTGAAGGAGCATTAGCTCGATACAGATTAAACAAATAAATAAAATTCAAGTCCATACAGTGGACTTTAAATTTTCAACTAAGACTTGTGGCTTTTAAACAACTCTAATGTATATTGCTTTGCAGACTTATAGGGTTTTTACATAGATCGTTATTCTAAGATATAGTTCACTTAAATTTCTAATATCATTCAAAAATTAAAAAAATTACTTTCTAACTTATTAAAATTCAATTTTATTACTTTTGAAAATTTCTAAGTTTTTGACTTTATTTACACAAAAGTACTAGAACAAAAAATCTAGACAGTCAATAATTATAGTTTTCAAATTTCAAACTTGTATTTTTAGGGTAAAACATTTATCCTAATAAAACAGCATGCTATTCTAGATACATGTCATTGTAATTAGCTTTTTTTGTTCGTTTACCAAGTCAAAAATTGATTAATTATCTTAAAACATTTTTAAAGTTTAACTGATTTCTTATTTTCTTAGTGCATTAGACTAAAATAGATAGATACAAGCATGATACATATTAACATCTGTCTAAATGATCTTAAATTTGTCACATATATTTAAATTATGTTACATAATTAATGAGAAAGCTAGACAATTGTCGCGTTTAATTTTTTTTGTTACTTGAAAAATAAATATAATGAAAAAAAAAATCCTAAAATAAATTATTAAGAAAAATGAATTTTTTATTTCATCAGGTGCAAATTTTGACATAAAAATTCAAAACTTATTTACATTAGACGACATGAACGGTCACGTGATTAAAATCTTAAAATTCCAACTAAGACAATCCATGTCATGTCAGTCAAATCATGATTGCCAAATAGCTCTAATCCCAAAAGTATCCTAAATCTAAACAAAGAAAAAATACTAATTTATATATTTGACTAGTAAGCATGTATTTGATAAAAACTGGTTTAAAAGCCCGGGTAAATAGGAGCTGACATTTGAATAATGAATAAGGCTATTTTTATTACAGCTCTGTTTAATCTAACTCGTACTAATTTAGTTCGATTAAAGCCAAAAACCTGTACTTATTCGACATAGATTAAGCTAGACTATTTGATGAATGAGCCATCATTTTGATTGATTTCAAATCGTTCTAATTTATACAAATCTTTGGACTTAAACTATCATAAATTAGAAAAAAAAAGCGCTAGTTGATAATAAAAACTGGTTTGTTATACGCTTGCTTTCTCGTGGCTTAGCTTGGCTGAGAATCGATTTTTCATTATTCGTATCGAATTACCAATACTTCTCTAGTAGTAAAACTAATAGTAGTTATTTTGTTTTTATGAATCTATAACGAGATCAGCCATTTGTAATTTATACAAAAAATAAAATTCATAATTAAATCTGTAAATATATAATACAAAATATTTGGCTTAGTAGTTGTTTATTTAGCTAAGAATTCAATTCGATCATTAAGAACTAAAAGTCATTGAATTGATTTGAATGAGCATTAGACTATTTCCTACTTAATAAGGAATACTTAGAAATAAGCTTCTAGCTTCGAGCTTGATCATTTAAATTCCTTAATGAATACCTCAAAATTGACCTTGCCTAAATTAAGAACTATTTGAACTAATTCAAAATGTTAAGACTTACATTTGATGATTGATGAAAGGTAGCCTCTCTCTCTCGGTCAAAAACCAGTCAAGACTATATACTGGACGGGTCTGTAAATCTAAGCCCTTCGGCTAATTTTAATAATGACTGTTACCCATTCATATTTTCGCTTCTTAATTTATTTTTGTTTTATTGATAAATATCAGTTATTTATTAGTTCACATTCTTGAAATTAAAGCAAATTTTAAATTGCTGATAAAATGACTTTTTTTTTATTATTTTTTAGATTGATTTAAAATAATTATCTAATATTGATATAAAAAATCTGATAAAAATTAAACTAGCATTTCATTTTAATATTTTTTGAAGCATAGTTGTCCCAAATGATAATCCCAAGTTTTTAAATTTGAAGGAACCAAGTAGTAATTGTAGTTAGTAAAATAGCAACTTGAATTGTAAACAAGTTCAAAAAAAATTTTGCTTCATCCAGACGTTTGATTTTACCTTAAAGCTATTTAAACTCTGTTTATTTACGATGTCTGTTGGAAATCTATTCCAAATTTTCGTTACTGTGTTCTTGAGGAAATTAAATCTTGTTGAAAATATTTTATATTCTCTCTGTAAATAGCACTAGTCTCGTCGCTCTTCGTTAAAACTTTTCTAACTTTTTTACACAGTATGGATACCAAAAGCTAGTCATGTACTCTAAATTTGGTCTAAAAAGGTTTATGTAGAAAAATATGGTGTTTTGTTAGTTAAGTAATTTAAACGATTTTCTGATAAAAGCCCACACCACATTAGCTTTTAAAGTAGTAAGTCTAATTTGAACATCTCTCATTATATATTTTGCTTTATAAAATATAATATTTCAGGATCTTTTTCACATAAGATTATTGCTAATGATTGACTTTCACCTGGTTCTTTAGATTGACTTTAATTTCAAAAACCTATTTAATATTGATATAAAAAATTAGACTATTATTTTTCATTCTAATTTTTGTTTGAGCTTAGCTGTTCCAAAATAAAAATAAGTTTTTTAAATTTGAAGGTACCAAAACTTTGTTAAAGTAGATTTAAATTCAATGAGATAAAAAAAACAATTAAAAAATTGAATTAATAACGTGTATTTAAATTTTATTCTTTCTTAATTTTTAATATCATTAAATTATAAATTCAAATTTAAAATAAAAAAAAATTAATGATATATTGTCAATAATATAAAATCCCTGCTTTATAAGAATATTCAAAAAATGATTTTTTTAAGAAAAAAAGGTCTTGTATAAAATTTTTGTTGCATTTTAAATTTTTGAAAATTTTTCCCATTATTTATAGAATAGAATGAACTCATCAAAATCTGCTTTTTTATCGATACAAAAAATAAATTCTTTTAGCTTTTTGATCTGTTAATCAAGTTTATTTTCTAAAAAAAAAAGTCATCTTCAATTAACAATAGATCAAAAGACCATAAAAATTGTAGAAATCGGCACTTGGAACAACCAACTAAAATTACAAATTGTGTTTTTTTCTTCATTCAGATAACAGAGTGGAATGAAACTGAAGTTATTTTGGTTTAAATTGATTGATTATTTTACTTAATAAAATTTTTTACTTTATTAACAAAAATTGATAAAATCTAATTGATGTAGATATATTATATAGAATTTAACGAGATTATTAATTGATCCTTTTATATCTGATAATTAAATAATCATTATTAGTTTATTTTATTTTAAATTTTGAATTTAAATAATAAAAAGAATTTCTTTAAAATAAACATTGCTTATTGAATGCAGAAAAAATAAAGATCATACGTTTGCATCAGCATTCCTTATTAGTTGTAAAATCATATGATAAAGAACATAGGGGAGAATTTGAAGTGGTTATTATTTAATGCTTCAGTATTTGATTTTTTTGGTCAGTATCTGAAATAATTATTTCACTAGTATGATAGCAAAGATGGTCAATATGATAGTTATCTGTTAGTAAGAAAAGTGGTCAGCGACATTTTAATAAAAAATAAGCATAAATAAAATTAATACAATTTAACAAAAGAGACTGAAAATACAGTACAATGCTATACTTCAAATGATGAACGTGAATCAACATCATTTCAAAAAACTTAAACTCAATCTTTGAAATTATTATAGATTTAGTTTAAAAAAGAACATTTACAGTTACAGCAAAGAAATATTTAGGAAATAATTTACCAGTTTAAAGAAGAATATACCTGTTTTAAAATTCATTAATTTACTAAAATTTGAAAAAAACTTGTAAAAATATTTCTAATTTTCATGAAAAAAATATTTTTTTTTAAAATTTTATCTATTCAAGACCTCTTTTTATTTTTTTTTGTTTAGTTAAATTAAAAATAAAGCATAAAAATTATTTATACATAAAGAAAATTTATTTTAAATATTACTTGATGCTAACTTTAATTAATTGAAAGCTTTTCTGATTATCTTGAATAAAAAATTAAATAAATATTTGAATTATTTTATTTAAAATTTTAAATATTTTTTTATTTTAAATAAAAAATTTGAAGAATTACATCAACACTAGGAAAACTTGATATTTTCTTATTTAAATTTCAAATTGATTATTTGTGCTTGTTTCCTTAATTTCAAATTTTTCCATTTAGATGGTTAACCATAAATTCGTTTTTAAATTTTTAACTTTCGAGATAAGAGACTGAAACTGAGTTTAAGGCTGAAAATTTATCAAAAAAATATTTTAAATAATAAAATTTGAACATCGATCTCAACTTCAACCTCAATTTCAGCCTCATCTCAAAAAGTCACAAATCTAATGGCACTACTTTATTTAATTCTATATTTTTGTTGTTCGTTATCTTGAAATTTCGAATGCTTTACTTATTTTATAATTTTTGGGATTTTAGAATTTAGAAATAATTTAAAAATAAAATCTTCAACAAATAATAAAAATTCATAGACATAAGATCGGCTAGAGTGGAAAAAAAAGTAATGACTCACAAATAACTAGAAAAAAAATCGTAATTTTACCCTAAATGTGTCTATAAAAGAGAAATGGATAATTTTTTTATGCTGGAAAAAGCTTATGTTTTTGTATTCAAATATTCCTGAAAAAAATAATCTTATAATAAAATCAATTGAAGAAAAAAAAACTAGAATAAAAACGATTAAACCAAAAAATATAATTAAAAAAACTAAACTAGAATTTTAAATTGAGACAAGTTTTACTGATAATCTCGATTTACTTCACATTTGAATATAAATAATAAAATTTGTTTTTAGTATAAAAGTTTAGCATTATTTAAAATTCTAGATTATGCATTTTCACTCAATAAGCAAAATGCTCAAACTTTTCCATAACCTTTTAATGATTTTAATGAAGTTTGACTAACAAGTACTTTTCCCTTGTTAAATGCTTCCAATGGAATAAATTTTACAAATTACTCAAGCAATTAAGTTTTATATAAATCAATTAATCTAATAATTTTATGCTAAAAATACATTAGATAAGAAATTAAATATATTTCTTATTTAATACACTGATTTTCATAAAACAAGAAATTATATTTGTATCAGAAAAATAAAGAGAAGTTATTCACTGTGAATTTTTAGCAAAAATAAGCTTCAAATACTATTTTTATTTTGAATTTTTGATTGTAAAACAATTCCTCGAAAAAATAAAAAATAAATATTAGTTAATTTTATTTTATTATTCAACAAATGAAACTAAAAAAGCTTGAAACCATATTTGAACCTTTACAAGAAGTTATGAGAATTCGGCAAAATCATTCAAGAATACTTAGAAAAACTTTTATTAAATATTGAATTTAAAACAAAAATATAAAAATCTTACATAAAATTTCGATAAAAAATTTTAAAATAAATAAATTATTTTTGATTTTATCATATTTCTAATTTTAAAATATAATTAGACTTAAACTTTAAGTAACATTATATATAAAAATAAACAGAATTGAATCCTCTTCAAATCATTAGTACATTATTTATTTAATTCTATTCTATTTAATAAAATTTTATAAAAATGAAAATTTTTTAATTTTATGTCTTTATTGGATACAAGAGCAGTAACTCGTGAAATATGAAATATGTCTAGTGGAAGGTGAAAATGTGCCTAAAGTAAGAGGGAAAAATAGAAGAGCTTTCAGGGATTGAATCTCTTCCTCATCCAGCATAAATCCCAAATACTTCTTCTCATGATTTTTATCTTTTTCGTTCAACCTCTCATTTTGTTAGAGAATAGTATTTTAATAACTAAGACCAATTTGAAAAAAGGTGTCGTTAGCTTTTTGGCTCCAAAAGCCGTGAATTGTACTAGAGAGGAATTATTCGCTGATGGATGGATGACTAATGACTAATAGAGCATAATGGCTTATATTTTGAAGATTGGCCCACAGCTAATGCTTATTGATTAATTTTAAAAAAAATGAAAAAAACCCGAAATTTTTTGACTTACCCAAATACATTATGAATTATTTTCTAGTTTTGACTTTAAGTTAATAAATAGAAATTAGAGTAATAAATTCAAACCATTAATTC
This sequence comes from Brachionus koreanus, assembly GCA_016987375.1. Classification (NCBI taxonomy): domain Eukaryota; kingdom Metazoa; phylum Rotifera; class Eurotatoria; order Ploima; family Brachionidae; genus Brachionus; species Brachionus koreanus. The sequence goes on along the minus strand of PJRA01000343.1, from coordinate 1,178,419 downwards.
ATGAATTAATATGCCCGAATGAACAATTCCAGGGCTTCGTGTGCTAATTCTAGATTTTAAATTTCAAAAATTCATATTTAGTCCATTTTTTTTATCATAAACTTTAAATTCCAAATAAAAAAAAAATTTAAATAGTTATTTTTTATTCCTGAGATATTTCTTGAGAAAGTAAATGAAAATCTTGAGAATGCAAAATTGAAAACAAAAAGGATTTATCTATTGTTAGATCATGAATTTTAAATTATTTTTGAGTAATGGCGCAATGCTTTATGCAATCGTCTTTCCGAAAAGACACTTTTAATGACTTCATGTGACAAAACTCTTAGCAACTTAATCAGAAAACCTTTTCTGATCATGAACAAGGATCAACTTCGAATTATGAAATAATTTTTCTTAATTGAATATCTTTTTTTAGTTAGTTAAACAAAACAATTATTTCTTTTCGCCTCTTATGCATAACTTAAAACCCAAATAATTATTATAATTTTAATTTTATTTTTCATTTAACTTATAAAAAATTACTAATAATTAAAAAAATCTATTTAGCAAAAAAAAAAATCATTAAAGGCTCTGTGAATTATGATCAAGTGCGATTTGAAAGCATCTAGGACATAATGTCAATATTAGACGCATTTGAAGATTTAAAAACTCAAACCAACAACCAACTTGGCCTTTATCTTTTTTGCTGCTCGATTACAATCGTTTGGATTTTGTTTGTATTGTTTTTTAATTCGAGGATAATCGGCAGTTTGGTCACTTTCTTCATTAATTTGTACCTCAAACGATACTCTAAAACAGTATGGATAAGAATAAGTAATCAGAAAAATTTTTAATTATAGAAAAAAAAATTTTTAATAAATAAATTTAAAATAATCAAAAGGGTCTTTGTCTATGTCTTTTTTGTCCGGAAAAATAATGTTCCGTGGCATCCACTATGTTACTACTGATTATACTCTCTACATTCAGGACGGATGGATAACTTTCGCATACTGGAAGCCGCAATTTGCTAAGGAAAAGTCAAAGACAAAAAGTGAAAAAACTGGTGCCAAGCCTGATAGCCCTAAGCGATCAGCAAGACTGAACATATTTTTATGCAACTTTCAATTGCACTACTACAATTCGTTTAAAACAAGCCATGTCGATTTGTCTGAAGGCACAAGTGAGCCAAAACCAAATGGAAAATCGATTCAAAATTTTATACGTAGCTTTTCTTCTAATTCGGTGTTTAATTTTTTGACAGGTGGAAATGAAAATCAGAATCAAACAACTTATAGCAATCCTAACAATAATTCAAAAGTGAATTTAGTATCAGCAAATCAAACTGATTACAATTTTACTGAGGATTTGATGCAGCTTTTTTCAGTGGTGAATATTCGAATTCAAAAAGGACGAGTATTTGCCGGTAATCCGTCATTGCCTTCGACTTTAAATGTTCGATTTTCAAATGCTAAAATGGAATTGGTCACAGAAAAATCTCAATCCAAAGTAGATGAGTATTGCTTTATCCTTAAAGGCGATTTAAACAAATTGGAAGTTTGTTTGTTAGTAAACAAAAAATTACAGTCTAATGAAGCTTTGTAAGATTTTTAATTATTTGTTTCATGTTAAATCCTAAAATTTTTTTATAATTTCTGTGAAATAAGTTTAAGAAAAAGCTTTATTTTTGATTATATTTTTTTGTAAAATAATTTATTTAAAAAAAAATTAAAATTTGATGCATTTAATCGCTTTATTTTTTAATAGGAACATTATTAAAAAGTCAAGTTTGAATCAATTTTTCTAGAAGTGAAGAATACTTTCTTTTCAAAAAAAATGTTAAATTAAAGATTTTTTATGTAAAATTCTATAAAAACCTTGTAAAATAAGTGCTCTTTTTATCATACCAAATCTTTATTATCCTTGTTATTTTTTATTTAAAGTATAGTGGTTAATTGCAAGGCATTAAATGTGTAAAATCTAACAACAGATTTTGTGCTAAATAATATTATGAAAGTTTTGTCTATTTTTGCTTTAAAAATATCTCTAGATTGAGCTTCCAATGTATCCACTCCCAACTTATTCCAGCCATTGACTACATGGTTTGTGAAGAAGTGGTATCTTTGGGCACAATTTTTGATTATTTCTCTTTTAATTTTGTATAGATAGCCTCTTGTATTTCTGCTCGAAAAAGTGAGTGGAGATTGCCATTTGACCTAGTCAATATTTTTTTAACTTTAAACATTTGAATTAGGTCACCTCTCATTTGTCTTTCGGTTAAATTCGTCATATTTAGAGCTTTTAAAATATTATTCAACTGAATGACGGAAAATGTTATTCAACTTTTTAAGTAAATTCGAATATAATGTTTATTTGGTGAAATGAAAATAATTTTACATTTTTACATTTTCAAATTTTTAGATTTTTTGTGCAATTTTTCAGAAAATTACAAACACTCTCTCAATTTATTTGTTAAAAAAAAAAAAAAAAAAATTAAAAACTTGATTATCTCAAGACATTAGGAATTATTTAGTAATTGCTTCACAAGCCCATTAAGTTTAATTCAAAGTCACAAAATTTAATAAGAAGTCATTGAATTTTAATTAATTTAAGTAGTTATTTTTACTTTAAATGGCAAAAAAATCCAAGTCTTAATTTAAGAAAAAATCACTGATGCTTGATAATTGCTTAAGATTAACAATTTTTTTTATTTAAATTAAAGTTATTGAGATAATTTTAAAGTTAAATTAAAAATCATACACATTTTAAATTTATTAAATAAAATTTTTTAATTAACTAAATAATTCTACTTTTGAATACAAATGGAACAATTGATTTTTTAATTTTTTTTTATTAAATTAATCAATTTCTGATTATTATTCTAAAGTTGAAAAATTTATTTAAAAAAACTGTTAATTTAAAAAAAAATATTGTAAACAAAAAATTTTGAAACCTAGTTTTGTATTTTTAAAAATTAATTTATGAATTTTACAGAAATTTAATTTTTAAATAAAATAATTAATGAAAAAAATTAACTAATATTTTTAAGCTTACCAATGTCGGAAAAAAAGCCCGAAAATCGTATATCAATATTCAAAAGTACATCAAGTGATTTTATTTATGTGCAAGATGTGCCAAGTATTTTGACGTTTGATCGTCGCTATTTGGCTAAAAACGAAATAGGCGAGTTGATTCAAAATGAGAAAGAGCCTGAATGGAGCCTTAAATTAAATTGTAACAAACAAACAATACTAAATTACGGACCTTGGTACGATCGCCAGCGTGAGGCTCTATGGAAGTTCTTCTTTCCATCTACATATGAAACCTTGGAACCTCAGCCTGAGCCCACTCTAAACGAACGACGTCAAACTTCCAAATTTGACTTTGAAATAGTTCTAAAAGATCCAAATAGCGAAGTAAACCTAATATTTACTTCGAGTCCGCAAGTTGGTAATACCAACTTAGAAAATTTAACTTCCTCGAATACAAAAGACTATTCCGAGTATCAAAAAAAATTTTTTCCAATCGAAAGAAAGCTTACACTGCGTTGTCGACTTGAATCGTTTCTTCGCATTAGTATACCCTGGTTAACCAGACAATACGGCTACAAAAGCAAAATATATGGCGAGTTCAATTCGGTTCAAAGTAACACTAACCTTTCGTTCGGTGAATTTTTAAGCACTCAAAAGCTTAAATTAGATGTTGATATTAATTATCCTCTTGTTTGGAATGACTTACAAACTTGGAATATTAATTTAGATTTGTTCAATGGCTCAACATATTTTGTTTTTTATCATAAAAATTTTTTTCAAGAACTTATCTTCGACTGGTCAACCCGAGTGATGAGTGATGTCAGGCATTTTGTGCCATTCATATACAAAATAAAAGTAAAGCTCAACAATTTAGAGGCCATTTTACCTTGTAATCAACACAATTGGATCGATACACAAATTTTGGAAAATAACTGTAAGACATGTTTTCTAATTTTTACCGGTTATTTTATTGTGACCATTTTTTTTTGGATCTAAATTAAATTGAGAAATTTTCAGAATCATGCTCAAAAATTTTTATATCAAAAAAGCTTTTTAGTTTTTTGTTTAATTAAAATTGATTTGGGACACAAGTTTTCTCTATGTTTCTCAAGTTTTCAAGTTATTAGTTTGGTGCTTCTAGTGTTAAGCAAGTCATGTTTTAAGGTTAAACTTTAAATTTATTGTGAAAAAAGTTTGGTGGACTTGAAATTGGTGGACTCAGCGTCAAAAAGAATTAATGACTATTGTAAAAATAAAGGCAGTTTAGCTCGCTACTACAACGTTCATTCAGCTCATTTCTTAACTTTTTAAAAATTAAAAAAATTTTATATTTTGGGTTGGTTTTGTCTAATTAGAGTAAAAAAATTTATTTATTTGTTTTTAAAATAATTTGAGGTGAGCCTTGGGCAGCATACGAATAATAAAAAGTAAAAAAAAGGAACTAGTTTAAAAGAATTGGAGTTAAAGCATCATTTTTAATACATTCAAATATTTGAAAAGATAAATGAATTTTACATTGGTGAATGATAAGTTTAGATTTTAATTTTGGTTGATAAAGCTTCTAAAATTATATTTTTTAATATTAATAATAAATTATTCGATATTCGGCAAACTAAGTTCCAAGTGATTTTTTTTTCAAAAGTTAATAAATAGACCAAAATTTTAAAAAATTGAAAGTTACATTGTATTTTTTTTATTAATTTTCTAATATGAAGGTGAATTAATTTTTTTTTTTATTTATTTCAATGAACACCTTTTAGGCGATGTAAAAAAAAACACAAAAAATAAAATATATAGTTTTAGAGTAATTGAATATGAATAAATATTTAATAAAAGACAGATCTATATTAACCCGTTCGATATGATTAATGACAGATCATAAATTAATTAATTAATTAATAAATTGAAACTAATCAGTCAGATTTTTTTTTATTTAAAAATAATTTTACTAGGATTTGTTTTTTACCACGCTAAATTCTGAATGGCAGTGCATTCCAGGATTGAATCCAAGAGTGTTTTTTGTCACCAAGGTTGTTTCTTTTGGAACTTTGAAGCAGAAAGTTTTGGATCTCACGGGCTATTAATTCATGGTTTTTCTTGATGTTGAAAAATTTGAAAAAAGATTGGCAGCTCTGTCATCAATCATATCGATTTTTAACTCTTTGTGGATTGTTTTGATACTTGGTTTTTAATAAAAATTAGTTGATGTTTCTCAGGATCCGATTTTGCATACTTTGTATTTCAGATTTTATTAGTACTTGTTTGAAGAATTACAAAACAATAGTCGAATTTAATGAGTGACATTTATAGAATTCTGTTGATTTTGAATGATGATCCCCACTTAAATCATTTAACTTCTCTGATTAGGTTGATTTTTGAAATTTGTTTTGAATACAGTGATAATGTGGTCCTTGATGTCAACTTTCAAATGTTCTTTGTAACTGATTTTGAGGATTAATTTTATACACAGGAATGTGGTAGTTTTAAACCTTTTTGTCTCAATCATTTTCTCTTACAAATAACTGGCCCCAAAATTTGTCTAAAATTTTATACTTAGAATAATTTAGAACCTAACAAAGAATTTGGCTTGAATAAGATATTCTATATAGATCTTAAATTTAATGCAAATATTTCAAAAAGCTTTACTCTTTTTTTTTAAATTTAAATTAAATTAATTAAAATAAATATTTTTTAAAAGCGTTTTTCGCTGTTTTGGCAAAAGAAGCTTACATTGGCTTGGACTTAAACTTTGAAGATTTTCATCCCGAAAAGACTAATGTGATCCTTGATGTCAAAATATTTGATGCATGTGCAAGATTTATTATACCACCGACAAATGCTAATTTATCTTTGTTGAAAATTTTGAAAAAAAATCTCAAGTACATTCCTTTCGAAGGAGCTGAAAAATGTACTTTTGAATCTAATCATTGGAGTCAATTTAATCCAAGCGAGATTGAATCGATTAATCAAACAACAAATACTGGGAAAAGTTCGACAAAATCTAAGAAAAATAACAATCAGTCTAAGTCAAAAAATTCCAAAAATGAGAGTACAAACGTCAAAAATAATGTCAGATTTAACAAAAATGTCGATTGTTCTTTCAATCATTTTGCTGAAAATTGGATAGAATGTTGGCAAGCTAAAAATGCATCAGTCATACTCAATTTTGAATATTATCCATCGCCTCTACTAGACTGGAATAATAAAAGTAACGAAAAAAATTTAATGTTTTTAAACTTAATTTTTTTAAATTTAACTAATAAGATTTGCCATCTGTTAGCCATTTTAAAAGCTTCAATAGTCCAAATTTTGATTGTGAAGTGTTCAATCCAGACACAATTAATTTAGAGATTGAAATAGGCCCATCTTTAGTCATGTTATATGGCACATTTTTAAAGCGACTGTGGTACATCAAAGTAAGAAAAATTCTCATTTTTTTAGAATAATTTTAAGTAAATTTAATATTTTTAAGGAAGCTTATTTCAGTTGGGACCAATTTTATACAGAAATAGCCAAGAATTTAGATCTTTTATCATCGGCTGTAAATCAGGAAGGAACAATGGTCTCCAAGCCTTATCATGACATACCTATTTCCTTATTGACTTGTAATCACAAAGATCCTAGGAACTTTAGACCACTATCAGTCAAGTTATCACTGGCAATTCATAATATCAATGGGCACCTCGTACTGGATCCAACTGAGGGAGCTGGAAACACTCCTTTTCCAATAGGATTTACCAAACTTCTTGCTTTGGAACTTGACAAAAAATATAGTGAAACTAAACTTCAGTTGTTTGTTGATCCGGTGAATATTTTCATTGAAGATTTGGTTGAAAGAACTTTCGACAAGAACCTTCACCAAGGACACTTGTGTTTATCTTCGGTTCAAGTCAGAGGCCATGCTATGTTTTCAGACGAAGAAAGACTAAAAACTGACACCCTTGAATACGCATGGTTGCTTGAAATATTGTTTGGAGATGTGACAGGTGCAGTTACTCCAGTGCAAGTAGAAACTCTTCTTCATGGACTTGAATCTTTGTTTTTGTTACTTTTTGAAGATGAGTATCAATTAAAACCAGTCTACTGGAATAGAATCGATCCTGGTCTTCCGTTTAAATATGAAGTTACAAGATTTTCACTCGATCTAATTGATATTTATCTTGTTGAGTCCGGTACAGCTTTAAATTTTAATGTAAGTATTTTACATAGTAAAAAAATTACTTTTAAAATTTTGGTTTAAATTTTTTTTTTGTATTGAAAAAAATTTTATTTACTTTATTTTCTTTATATAATTTTTTTTTTAAAATATACTCACACAAGTCATAAATCGTAATAAGCCACTTTAATTTAAAGTCTATTATATTTAGTTAGACTTCATCATAAATTTTTTTCAATAAAAGTTGATGAATTTCTCTTCAGTTTTGTGCTTAAATTTTGAATTTATACCCGAGGGGACAAAAACAGGCAAAAAACACTGTTTAAACGCTGTTTAAACGGCGTTTGGTAGCTGTTTTTTAGGCGTTTTCGCTTTGTTTTTTTGCGTTTAAAACGTGAGCGTTTTTGGACCAAAAAAACGAGGGAAAAACACTTTATAAACAAAACAAAATATTTCATTTAGAGTGTTTTTAAACCGTTTTGACACGCCAAAAACATTAAAAAACACCTCAAACACCCAACAATGCTATTTAAACACTTAAAAAACCACTTAAAAAAATCTGAATAAAAATCTAATGCTCCTATATCGAAAAAAATTTTAAAAAAACAGCCTAAAACGCTCAAAAAACAAATAGAAAACACCTCAGACACCCAGAAACACTATTTAAACACATAAAAATGTTTAAAAAACACCCTTCTTTACAATATTTTTGAAAAATATTTTGAACTTTTTTATGTTAAATTTTATTTTAATTTAATTATTTATGACTTAATTTTTCTAATTTCTTATCTTTATACTTTTTTTAAAACAAAAATAATAAAGCTTTTTTTTCTGGCTGTTTTACGCCCGTTTATCCTCTGTTTTTATTTTGTTTAAACGCTCACGTTTAAACAGCGTTTAAACAGTGTTTTTTGTCTGTTTTTGTCCCCTCGGGTATGCTTAATGCTACGGTTATGAATTAGAAAACCACAAATATAAAAATTTTAAATTTGAAAAAGCCAAAATAATTCTAATTCTAATCATTTTGTACAAAATATTTTTAAATTTTAAAAATTATTCGTGTTTTGAAAAAATATGAAATCAAACATCAGAATTTCTTAGCAGCAATTGATTAATAAAATGCTTTTCTATAATTTGTTTTTTTATTCTATCATTAGTTTATTTTGCCAACGCTTTTGTATTTTTTCTTAATTAAAGAAAAAAATTTGACTTTTCTGATTTGTGTAAGAGCAATAATCGAAGAGAATAATCAAGAAAAGAACCTGTTATTAATGCAAATCAACATCTTTTATACTTTAATAATATTTTTCTGATTATAATTCAAAGATCTACTGCTACGCTAAGTGTCTTTTTTGTAAATTTAGGATATTACCTAAAATTTCATTTTAATTAATAATAATTTTTTATTTTTAATTTATAATTTTAATAACTAATAAAAAATTAAAATGTGCAAAATTTTTAAAACAAAATGTACTTTAAATGTACTAAAATTTAAAAAAAAACACAATAATTATTTTTTAAGAATCAAAGCTTAAAAATTAATTAAGTCTCTTCAGCTAAAGTACATTCTTAAACAAAAATAATGATTTTTAGAAAGTTTAAGCAGTGTTTAATGAGTGGTTTTAGCTGGATTAGTATTAGTTTAAGCTTTTTAATAAAAAATTATTGAGTAATACTTTAAAACTACTTTATCAGTCTGTTATATGTGTTTAGAAGTGAAAAGTAAGAATTTTAATTGAAAAAACTTTATTTGATTTTAAATTAAAAACTATAGAAAAAAATTATTGAATAATTTCTAAAAATTTTTATTTTTTAATAATTAATTAGATAATTATTTATTGCAAATCAAATATTTACGATAACTTAAATAAAATTGGTACTTTCCTAAAGTAGATTTTCAGTTTCATGGTATAATGCGTTAAACAGCTTAAAAATCATCGTTATAATCGTTAGACAACAAAAATAAATTATTTATTAAATATTTATATTTGATAAAATTGAAATTTACTTTTTAAAAAAAGTTTTTCATGTTTTAAATTAGTTTTAAAATTAGTATAATTACGTAAATTTTTGTTCATAATTTAAATGTTTGTTTTACTTTAAACCTTTTAAATATCCTTCAAAGAACGAAAAAGAAAGCCTTTTTTAATTATGCGTTTTTCAAAAGAGAAAAAAAATCAAAAGATTAAAAATTTGAAATTTTGAAAAAAAAACAAGACACTTTTCGTTTATAATAGACAAAAATTAAAAAATTTTAATAAGAAAAACAAAATGTTTTAATTTTTTTAAACATTTTCAAATTATTAATCTTTTGATTTTTTTCCTTTTTGAAAAACATTTAATTAAAAAAAAAATATCTTCAAATAAAATTAATTTTGATTTTTTTTTAAAAATTTTTTAGCTACATCCGGTTCGCATGTCAGTTTGTAACTCTCATACGAGAGACTATGCAAAAGGATTATCAGCATGTGTTGGCGATTTTTTTCTAAAATTATTCATAAACGAAGCTGGTCGCAATGAATCCCAAAGCAACAATTCAGCATTTCAAACATCTACATTCAGACGAGCTTTTAACAACTCGCACATTCAAAAAGAAGACTCAACATCAAGTTTATCCACATTGTCCTCAATTTCCATTTCAACGCTCAACTCGTCGACCATTGACTTAAAATTAGATAGAACGACTAGTCAACAAACGCTTATACTAGATGAGCAGATAAAAAAAGCCGATTCGGACAGAACTTTAGAGTCAGCTTTCAATGAGTCAAATACCAAATTGCCCGATTCGAATGAATTCAACTACTGGTTCGAGTGCTCTAGTTTGTCAAGTGGTAAAATAACCATAGATTTGACTTTGGACAAAGGCAATCCAGAAGAACAGGTGAAGTTTTTGCGTCTGCATGACTTAAAAACTAAACGGCTGTTTTTTCTATGGAACGATTACAAATTTAATTCGAGTCAAATATGCGGATGTGTTGGTGGATGCAATTATTACAGTGTTTTCGATTACACAGGCTATCTTGATCAATTAAAAACAGACAAATTTGAATTCTTCGACTTGGAAAAGTCCATTTCACGCTGCAATCCTCATTATGGTCAAAGTTTATTCTACCCAGAATTTCACATAGCCCAAAGCCAGCCTATCATGTTCAAATCATATCCGGACGAGTCATACGAATATAATGACATGCTGATTAGTGAACAAGATGTGGAAATAAAAATGATGAATGAGAGTGAAACGAATGTGCCAAAGAGAGAAAAAATTCCAATCAACAAATCGAGTAATTCTCTGGTCAAGTCAAAATTTCAGCCTAGCAAAAGCCGGCTCTCTCTATCCATGTCGACATTGAACAATCGTAGCTCTAAAAACTCCGAGTTCGACGACTATTACACTGCGGACGAAGAGGACGAAGAAGAAAACAGCACTTACAAAAAGAGAAAATCTAAAAGACCAAAAAGTAGTCTGAAAAGCCTGCACAGTTCAAAAAGTCTAAAGAGCAAACAATCTTATTTTTCTCTTGGACCGCTAAATACATCAAATAATAGTGAAAATTTGCCCACAATAACAAGCGATGGAGCGAATGCAACACTTGGACCAAGCAGCGATGTAAGATACTCGACTGTGTTCGACTCTGAGCCTAAAATGGATCTTAATTTTGACATTAAACGACCTATACTGGATTCAAGTTTGCCAAAATACTGCTATTTAAAGTATCTATCAAGAGCCTATGTGCAAAATTGGAACCAGACCAGCTCTTATCCATTCTATGATGATTTTAGTGAAAAAAACATATTTTTTTGCTACAGAAAAAAAGGCATAGACTTTACAAATTTAGTCTCAACTGAGTATCAAACTCGTTCGTTGGGAAAAATAGACTCGTCGTTTAATGAACAAAACGATGACGACACAATTATAAAAAGAAGAATAAATCTAAAATTTAAGACATTTGAGTGCTATATAACTCCGTTGTCATTGACCGCATTGACTCGATTCACCGACAGTCTAAAATTGTATCAAACAAACGCTAATTCAATGATATCAGGCTTGCAGTCCAAGACCATAACGAACTCAATTGCTGAGTCGTTTATCGAGGCCATTTCAAAAACACAAGTATCATTGAAAATACCAGAAATAAGACTTTTTGCATTGCAGTGTGGCCTGGCCGAAGGCGACAAAATATCAAACGCATTTGTTTCCACATTGGCCAATCCAGACGAGTTTATAACTCTGAGTTTGTTGTCGGTTTGCATCTACTCTATTCAAACACAGCTTATTGACAGTCAAAATAGAACCAACGCCATATTCATGATCGACAAAATTGACAGTCAATTTTGTCGCTTGTACGATCCGAACAATTTGAAAAAAATTCTCAACAATCAAGCTAGTGGCGAAATTGGCCAAGTGGACAAAACTGTTAAGCTTTCGTGTATATCTAATGAAAATTCTAAGACCTCAATTGGCTACAATGTGGCTGACTCAAATCTACAGTGTTTGATAATGCAAGAGTGTGCTTTGGATCGAATTAGCATCAAGGCCATTAAGAAAATAAACGAAGATGTAAATGACAAATTGTTGAATAACAGAATTTCAATATGTGAATTTGATATTGAGAATATATGGTTTTCGTTTCCGGAGCCGCCCACATCTCCCAAGGGCAAACGCAAGATTCCTTTCACTCGATTTGACTGGAACTTGCTTAGCTCGGTGTCGCCTGCAGTCATTAGTTGGGTGTGCGCGTCCAAAGACTGTATTCATTCTATAAAAGAACTATTCGCCTCGCGCACCCATTCTCTTAACAAAACAATTGCTTGTTTGCTAAGCGGCGCTTTTAAAAACAAGGAATTTCTCGAGGCAGCAATCAATTGTCAATTTTTCACATTCAAGAAGACAAAGACAGAAAATTTGACACTGTCTCGATCTAAAAGCTCAAAATCGAACAACAAGGAACCCAGTGTCTATGAGCCAAGCAAGTTTCTTGATGTTTATCTTGACGAACCTTCTTATTTGATAAAAAATGATCCCAGCTGTAAATTGGTTAAAATGATGAGAAATTATTTGCTCTATTTTAGCGATGAGTTTAGAAAAGAGCTCAGCTCAAACGATGGCAATGTGAAACGTTTGGTAAATGAGACTTTGATGGCATGGGCCGGCGATTTGAGCGAAGACAAAAGTCTAAATAAACCAGAATTGTATCAAAGTATGATAATTCAATTGCCAGATAAAAATAAGTTTAAAACTGAGTTGGTCGATGACTACATGGCAAGAAAATTAACTATGAGCGATGACTCGATGGAAAATGAAAAGTCATCGGACGAGTCATCGTTAAACAGGCCGATTAACCGAGCCGACATTCAAAACATAAATAAAATGTTCAAACCAGTGCTCAGTTATATTGGTATAGACGCGCCATCCGGTACTCTAATGGACAATTTGTTCAAAGAATTTGGCTCGTTGTTATTCGGCAATTTGAACATAAAATCGGTTCAAATAAACATTCTCGGCTCTAATGGCATCAAGAATGGCCTTGTCAAATTTGATCCAGAACTTGACAATTTTTTCAAAGTGAAAACATTAGCTGCAAAAAGTCTTGATTTGGATCAAAAAATTATAACCACTATTTTGTCGTTTGATGATTTGATTTTTAGTATTAATGTCAGACAAGTTATACCAGAAGTGACTAATCAAGATGAAAATTTGGTTGATTCTAATGAAAAAAACATGATGTCCATGAAAAATCCGTTGTATAACAATTCGATTGATCCCAAGTATTACACAAAGATTGATGCTGGCATACAAGTGAACAATTTGGTCCAAGAGGTGAATATGCCTTTGCTTAGATTGGCCCATCAGATATATTCAATAATAGCGGATGCTGTCGATTTAGAAAAGGAGAAGAATAAGTTTAATAGCAGCATTAGTTTTAGGGATGAGCATAATCCAAGCTTTGACAAAATAATCGATAGAAGAAACTCGATTAAAATGCATGAAAGACATATGAGAAAAGACTATTTTGCCATAAAAGACAAGAGTCATGTGTCATTTTTTGGCTGGTTCAATATTCGCAATGTAAATTTCAAAGCGGCTGTGGGAAATTTGGCACTAGATGGTCAAATGAAAAATTTTCAATCGACAGTTTTAATGGGACGAAAAATAATCGGTAAGCTAATTTATTTGATACTGCCAAGCTAGTTAATTGTCTTATGTTTGATCGTTGCTTTTAAACATTCAAACTAATCTAAAAGATATATCTGAAAAATTTTACTAATGTGAAGTTAAATAAAACTGAAACTTATAAAACATATCATGTTTTATGAAAATTAAAACATATCAAAACATAAATAAAACTTATATTTTAAAATATATTAAATTTAAAAGGAGAAAAGGAGAAAAAAAAATTTTTTTTGATATTTTTTTCTAATTCATTTTTTAATTAATTATATCGTTTTAATAAAAAATTTAATTACTAATCTTAAATACATCATTTCAACTCTAAAAAGGAAATATAAAACATATAAAAATTGAGTTCTATATTAGTTTTATTTTTGCTTTTATGTGTTTTATTAAATTGAAATATGATTTAATTTTCATAAAGCATAATTTGAAAAAATAAGTTTTAATTTTAAAGAACTTCAAATTAGTAAAAATTTTGAATATTGCACAGCCTTTTGCAAGAGTTAGAAAAAAAAAGTCATTTGACTCGTATATTTGAAGTTAGGAGAAATTTGAGATATTCAAGTCAAAAATCTTTAGAAAAAATTAAGGAAGTCAAGAAATTTGACTTGACTTTTATTTTATTAATTATGGCTTTTGAACTACTTTGATATTGCACCATAATTCTATCAACTAAAACTTGTCAATATTTGATCTAAGTCTTTATCTTTTGAAGAATCTAGTCACGTACTTGAATCCATATCTTAAAAAAAAACTCTTTTTAAGAATATTTTTTATTAAATAAGGAATTAATAAGTTATAACAATCTTTTAATTTTAATAGTAACCATTGTTGACAAATTGAAGCTTTCTTAAACGCTAAAAAATAATTAAATTCTGTTTAATAAATACTTTTCTTTTCATTTTTTGGCATTGTGAATTTTGGAACAAAATGAGGGAAAAGTTAGATCCATCGCAGCTATTATATTTTTGCAGCCATTGTTCTTCTAGCTTTATGAAATCTAGTGTTATCTTGAAGATACAAACCTAGCTTTCGGTTGACTAAAGAAGAATATTTTTCTCAAAGTGAGGCATACATTCATTCTAATAGTTCAGAATAAAGTTCAGTATTTAAAACACGACCATATGAAACCATCTCAAAGTGTATTATCCCTTAGAAATCTTACCTTAGAAATATTTATAAAAGTTTCTTTGCTGGTCTGGCTGAGATGGGTTCATCCATTGTTTACTGTTATCATAATTTCGAAAACAGATCCACTTCTCAATACAAATAATGATCCGTCTGAAATATCTTTCATCTAGAGGATTTTTAAACTTGTTTCCTACATATTTCAATGCGTTGTTGAATAGTGATATCTGTCAAATCATTAGGAACAATTTGACAACGTCTGTTAGCTTTGTTGATCAAATTAAGGTGACAAGATCGATTGTAATGTATTAAAGTAATTTAATGGCAATTGAAAACGTGTTTATCACTGTCGGCAATTCGGTTAGGTACATGAAAATTCCAAATAATGTAATCAAATTGGAAGTTTTTAATTGATCTTTTAAACTCTTCCAATGATTCATATTCTTGAAGATATTCATAAGTTTTAGCAGTACTTCTTTTATTTTTTGGTAATGCTTCAGCGTCATCGGCTGTATCATCAAATTGATTTTCAAGAATGCTCGCAGAATTTGACATTTTAAAATCTTACATACATTTTCACATTTCAAAAATTTTCTCTTTATATTGCCATCAATTAATTAGATTTCTATTTAACTAAGTGTCGATTAATTTTTTTATGTAAAATCTTGATAATTGGGTATTTTATTAAATAATTCGGGTAAAAAATTAAAAATTTGTGGTATCGATTTTAATGGTCCAATTTTAATAATCAATCGGGCTTTCTAGTTTTAAATTACAAAAATTCAAAATATTCAACCTTTTAAAAGACGTAAAATTTTTTAATTGGAAAAAAATAAAAAATTTGTTGCCAAAATATTTGTCAATTGATAAAGTAAAAGATTAAATATACACATCATTTTGTAGATGAGACTCGCTTCAAAATGTGCACAAATTAGTTAAGTTCCATTTTTTAAAAGATTAAATATTTTGGCTCAAGTTTTTTGGACTAAGTGCAAGAAAAAATGTTTATTTTTTTAAATCAGATCTTAAAAATTTACAAACTGTTTAAGATTTACTTTATGCGAACCTTTTTCTTTTTAAATTTTTATATATATTAATAATTTTATAATTATTTTAAACATTTCGACTATTTTGGTGACACTGATAACTTTTTTTTTGATTTCTAAATAAATAAATAATAATTTAATGCTTTAAGGAACCAGCACAAAACTTCAATATGACGGCTCGTTGAATATTCGAATGGATTTTGCATTCGGAAAACTCTTCGAAAGTGATAAAAAGATGTAAAAATTTTATTCAATTTATTTTTAAAATGTTTCCCATTTTTTAACTTAATTAAAATTAGAAAAATTTATCTAAAATTAGCCTAATCATATATTTAAGATTAATTGAGAAAAGACATTTTAAAACTTGAATGAAAAATATTCACAATTTTTTTATTTTAATGAAAAATTTAATTTTAGAAATGTGGTTTTGCTCAATATTCAAAAGTCGCATCTATTCGGTTATTTGAATAACAAGAGTTTATTTTCTTCGTTTGTTCATGTTGGAATGATCAATATAGACGTACCAATTCAGCCTATAATTGTGCATGGAGTAGTTATCCGCGAGTCAAAAGTGATTGAACAAAAAATATTGCCAGAGATAAAAAATTTTGGCTTATTTGAAAACGACGAAGAACATTCCAAAGAAGAAAAACAAAATTCTGGACAAGAAAAATCAAAGACACGTCAAAGTGAAATGAAAACTTCGAGCTCTTTTAGTCAAGATAAATTTGTCAAAACCGAAATTCAAACCGACAAAAGCAGTATACCATCTCCCGTCCATCAGACTGTTACTCTAGAAAACGAAACTCTTTCAGCCAAATCGAAGAGAACTTTATCCAGAAAGAGCAAACATCAAATGTCACTAAATGCAGAGAACAAAAAAGGCCTATTAAACAAATTTAGGCTTAATTTTAAATCAAAATTCGATGGTTTAGAAGTCAGAGCCAAGCTGCTTGAAACACCGTGTCTAAAAGCTGCATATTTGATTCAAGATGTCGAATGCACTTTGACTCTAAGCAATGAAAAGTCAAATTTTGGATGTCTTTTGAACAAGCATTCGCTCAGCTTTCAGTGTGATGATCAAGTAAATGACGAAGATTTGAAATCTACTTTTATGACTATGAAACCACTTGAGCAAAGAACTAATTTTTTTTTGCCTTCAATTTCATTGAATGGAAAGCACTTGTCTAAATTTTTGTCCGAAAATAAATCTGACACAACCAAAGGACAAAAATTTTTTAACTTGTCTGAAGTTAAATTTGTAGTCGAGATATCACCATTGGATAGAGAGCTGAATGCCGAGGTTATTGCCCAGCTTGTGTTTGTGGCCAAGGTATTTTTAAAAGAAATAAACAACATTCTGCAAGCTGTTTATGGTGTTGAAGAAATAAATGAGACTGTGGTAGAAAATACTCCTCGTTCGGTTAAATCAAATCCTACCGAAAGTTTTTCGTTTCAGAATCAACTGCAGAGCTCTGTTGTCAATTATTTTTTCTACGATTTTAAGATAGAAATGGGAAAAATATCTTTGACTGGAATAACGCCTTCGGACACCGCTCTAAGCATTTACACCAGTGATAAAAGTAGTCTGAGCTTTACGAATATAAAAAATGCTGATGGCATACATTCACTTAAATTGGGAGATTTGGAAAAAAATTTTGATTTTACCATGAAACCTTATGTTGAGACCAAGTCTCAGCTAAGCATTGAATTGAAAAAAAATTGTTCAGATAATGATGAAGTTACCAATGACTGGTATCAATTGGCCTATTTTGACACTAAATTTGAGTTGAGAAACGAAAGAAAAAAGACTAGTTCTAATTCGGAAAGAGAGTCTATTATAATAACGGTTGAGAAACCGCGCTTTTATTTACAACCTGGTGCAGTTGATTGTGCCATTCTATTTTGGCTTAATTACAAAGATACTTATGAATTTTGGCTGCAGCAAAGACAAGAACTATCGAACCAGACAGATTTTTTACGCAGTACATCTTCTCCCATTGCATTTCCACAAAATGTGCCCGACAAAAATAATATTGATAATTTTTTGACTTTAAAACTGCGAGTTACCGGGCTTGGTCTGGCACTGCCATTATCTGGCAAGATGTACAAGAGCTTTTTTGCGTCAAACATGGATTGTCTGGTCATTAGTCTTCACGAGACCGCAATTTTTGCATGTTCGAGTGGATGCATTGTAAGCAAAGGACAGTTTAACAATTTTAGTCTAAGATTCATAGAAAATTTCAACTTGTCTAGCTCAGATTGGGCCCCAATTCTAAATCAAGCTGATTCAAGAGCTCATTCGAACTTTTTTCACAAAGATTTAATTAATTCATGGATTGTCCCTTCCGGTTACTATGAAGTCTGTTCTAGTACTATTGATAAACCAAAACCGAAAGCTTTTTACAGAAGAAACGACCCAAAAAATCTACTAAGTAATTAAATTTTAAAAAATTCGGAATCTAATATCATTACCTTAATTAATTTTTTTAAATTAGAAAACGCACCAATATGGATTTTGTCTGTAAAGTGGAAAATGGAAGGCATCGATATAAATTTTGACACAAACATTGGAAAATGGCTGTCAAAGCTTGGTGATACAGTTACAAGTTTAGCTGACACTCAAAATATTCGAGAGGTTAATTTTTTTCCTTTTAAAATATTTATTTATTTATTAAAACATTTTAATTAAAGCAAGCTTCAAGTGATGATCAAGATCCTGAAATTAGGCGATTAAAACAGGAATTAATTGAGTGCATGTAAATTTTAAAATTAATGTAAATTTTGATTATTTTTATATATAAATAATTTTAAAAAAGGGTACGTGGTGAAACATCCAAAGCCAATGTTGTTCAGTCTAAAATTGATCTAATGAGTTTTGCCAGCTATCCTGAAAAAGCCAAACAAATTTTTGTAAAGGTAAAATTTAAGCTTAGTAATTTAGTTTTTTCTATTCATTTAGTTTCAGTTAATTCTAAAATAAAAATTAAATTCTTAAAAATTATTAAAAATTCATTAATTAATTTTTAAGTTAGTCTATTTTCTTGATTTTAACTTATTTATGAGGGTGCTCGACTGCAAAAACTATATATATTTAAATATTTGATATTTCAATCTTAATTTAATATTTTATTAAGACTAAGAACAAACTTGGGTTGAACCAAACTCTAAGTCCAACAACAATTAATAGAAATCCATTTGAAAAAAAGAGTCTCGAAAATGAAGAAATTCCCGAAAAAATATCTGTAATGCGAAGACTTAATGCTACACATCGTAGACACAGGTAAGATTTTTGTTTTTAAAAATACTTAACTTTGAATTTAATTTGCAAATGATTATTAATTTTTACTAAAATCTAATTTTAAAATTTAGCCGCAGTAAATCTGAGATTTTATTCGATACTTTATCCATCTTTTTAAAAAGGTATTTGTATCCTCAGATGATAATCAAATAGGCTTTTTTTTATCAGATTTAAAATTATAAAATTTGACTCTTATATTATATCTTAAAATTTATTGAAGCTTTAGTTATAAAATTTTGAAAAATCATGGAAATAAATGATTTGGTGTTTTTAGATCGAGTTTTTTATCTTGGAACTTGAAAAAATAAATAAATTAAAATATTTATTTTTAAATTTAATTTTATTAATTAAGAAAAAATTGTATTTAAAAAAATTTTTAAATTAAAGATTTAATTAACGAATTTTAATTAAAAGTTACCTTGTCCTTTTCATCTTGAAGCTTGGAATTAAATAAAGAATTTTTTTGGGCCATTTGCATTAGCTTTTATTACAATATTGATATAGATAATGGAAAGAACTTCACTCAAGATGGAATCTTAAGGAACAAAATTAACGAATTCTTAGCTTCTGGTGATTCTTTTGCAAATTTCTTTATCAAATCCACCTATTATGTGATTTATAATGAAATTCTTTTGAAAACTCTTTGTTAAGTTTTTCTTTCAACATATTTAATTCCACTTTCCAACCTGACAAATTCTAGGCTGTTAATAATTTAAAGAATATTCATTAAATAGTAATTAAAAGGAAAATCTATTAATTTTCAATTTTTTTTTAATAAAAAAGAAATAAAAATTTTAAAATAACAAAATTTCATTTTTCAATAAAACTTTTAGTGCTTCATTTGATATTTCTCTTTTACGTTTTTGTGAATCGGTTCTTTGTCTTTTGATACTAAGTGTTCATTCAGTACAGTCAGATTCTCAAATCTAAGATCCAAATAATGAAAGTTCTCTTTTTAAATTGGTGAGTGCTTCAGTTATCAACTGTACGCTTTTTCGTCGTTTGCAATCAAATTATAGTTAAAAAAAATTATGTATATATATATTAACAGGGTTTATATTTAATTTTTGTAAATTTTGTAAAAGTTGGTATACTTAAAAAAATTTCCTCGTGTCGAAAGCTAAATAAGTTGGCTTGGTAATTTAAACAACATTTTGTTTATCAATCCAAATTATTTAGTATTTCTTGACTTTTAAATTTGTATTTATATCACATTTTTAACAAATTTGTATTTTGACAATATAAGAAATATTTTTGTCAATTGAAAAATTTTTTTTGTGATTTTTTCATATGCAAGGTAGCTTTTTTTAATTATGAAAGATTAATAAATCTATATCTATTAAAATAGAGTTTAAAAATTTGTTTCTGGATCTCATTCTTTAGTGTATCAATAATTTAGATATTTTAGACAATAAATTTAAACGATTTGCTTTTAAAAATAATTCTAAAATTTGCTAATAGATCCTTTAAAATATCTGCAATTACTTTCTAGTAAAAACAATCTATAAAATTAATTAAACAAAGCTTTTTATATAATAAAATCAATTCTATTAAACCATTTATATTAAATTTGCTGATTTCTGTTAAATTACTTAAAAAAAATAAGTTTTGTAAATTTTTTTTTTGTATTTATTTAAGTGTTTCAAATGATGATTTAAACTTTTCCATCACTCGACCTAAAGAGTTGAACTCTTCAATTCTTTATGAAGAAAATGAAAATGAAAATTTAACATCATCTTCTAATACGAATGTAAATCCGGAAAACAAAGGTGCTCAAATACTGGCAACTCAAGCACCATCGATCGACTTCAAATTAAGCGTAAAAATTGATATTAGCAGTGGAAAATGTGTGCTGCACGCAGACAAGCTTCAAAATCAGCCCAATTCGCGTTCAACTTACATGAATTCTCCTGTATCAGGCGGTTATTTCAGTCCTGAGCTAATGAAAGGCTTTGTTGGAAATGGAAATTTCAGTCCTAATATTTCCTCTTCAACTTACAATGATTCCGACTCTCGCAAAACAACATTTATATTTCCAGCTATAGGAGTTCAGACTTTCTATGAGTCAATAAACAAAAAACAATTGGAAAAACTGACCAAAAAGGCAAATCTTTACGCCATGATAAAAATCGAGAGCTTTGCAATGCCAACATCAATTCATGGTTTGAATACCAAAGACTTATATATGTCACGTGACATGGTTCTTAGCCCGGCTCTATTGGACTTCATAGAGCAAACACTTGAACCATTTGATTTAAAATCTTCCATAAACACTCCGGAAGGTTCAAAATCAAAATTTTATAAATCTGATTCTTTAGATGAAAATCTAGTTAAAAAGAAAACAATTGATATTAAAGAACCGAGCTATTTTCCTGTTGACATAGTTGTATTTGTTTCCATGAAACCATCGGCTATTCGGTTCACATGCGTGCCTCAATCAACCATGGAATGTTTGCTCAAACTTCCTTCTGTAGAAATGGTTGTTTCAACCAACCGTGTGGATTCTCACACTCAGGCTAAACTAGAAAACATTTTGAAATCAGAAGAGCCTAATGAGTTTTTTTTATCAAATAGTCTCTCCGCAAATTATAATGACGGAGGCCTTAATTTGACTTGTAGTCTCTCTGATTTTTCTTTAAAATTTTATAACCGTTTGGCCATACGTAACACAATAGATCCGAGATTTTATTACAATGAAGCTCACTCGACTGTTTTTGAGGAAAAAGATTCTCTCAGTGTCCGAGTGGCGTATATAAAAGTAAACATATCTCGTAATAAACGCCTTGCTTCAAAATCTATTCCCAATCAGCCTTATATACCCAATCCTAATTCTGGTCAAAATGAAGTTAAGCTTTCGATTTTGGCCGACGTTGGCAGTACTTCGTTTATTTACGACATGAGAAATATCAAAGAAGTATTTGTGTTTCCAAAGATATGGTACCGAAGGTCATTCGCCAGGAGAATTATATTTGGAGATGAAATAAGCACTAGCAACATTCCAATGGGCCATGAGCCGCATCCTCTGTCTAAAAAAAAGGAAGAAGTCTCTTCTGAAACACCAAACAGCAAATCTATCAAAAGACGTAATATTTTTCATAAAAATAAATTCATATTTTAGGAAAAAAAAATTTTTTTAAAGCAAAAAGCTTAGATTTAGATGCTGAAGGTTCATCGTCGTTATTGGGTCTAAACTCGAACTGGAAGACATTGGTACTTATATCAGTTAACATAGCTGGTCTTGAAGTTAGAATGAACATTGGAAGTGTTTTAGGAAATGTTTGGTAATTTAATTAGAAAAATAAAATTATTAAAAAAATTTTTTTTTTTATTTTTTATTAATAAAAGTTTATTGGCAAAAAATGGTCGGTTAACATCCAAAATATCACTAAGTCGATTTGGCCCAAGAGACATGGAGTACAATCTTTCAATAGATAATACAAATTTGATTGCTGAAGGTGGCTCTAATGGAATATTATTGAGAATTCAAGACATAAGCACAGCTATTAAGATAAACGAAAATGACAAAAAGAAAAATTTGCCACTGCACAAAATCGAGTTTGGCATTTATGCGGCTGAGTGTAGAGTAGACAGTGCTTACAACCAAGCTAGTCCAATATTTGTTCTTAGATTTAGTAATTTAAATGTAAAGCTTAGCGATTCGTGGTTCAATTTGGATCAAGTTGACAAGCTGCCCGAGGCTTTAGTAGATTTGAATATGACTTGGGATCAGCTTCATTTAATGATGACTAGATCAACCACCGCCGATTTGATTATTCTCTATTATAAGTTAATTGAGTATTTTAACAAACAGTTTATTGAAAGCAAAGATTACATAAAGGAATGTGAGCTTGATTTGTTTTATGAAATGAAAGTCAAACAACAATGTATGTATAATTAAGAATATTTTTAGTAAAATAAATTAAATAATTGTATCAAATAATTGATATTTTGTTTAAGTTCAATATATAATGATTTTAGATTTAAGTCTAACTTTTTCTATTTTTTTTTAAAAGTTTATATATTAATTAAAAAAACTCTGATTAGTAAAATTGCTTTAGCCACTGTAATTCAAGGATTTTTTTTTAAAATGTTGATAACTTAAATAAAAAGGCATTAGAAAGTTAACTCAATTTGAAAAAAAAAGAAATTTGTGGTATTATTAAATGTCAATTATCTATTTGAAGAAAAAAGTTAATGAGATTAATTCACTGATCACTCCCCTTTTACATTACTAAATCTAAAACGAGCGCTTCCAATGAATAACTTTTTCTGATTGAATAACTATTGTTTTGCTTGTTTTTCTTAAAGACAAAAATTTTAAATTTAGACATTAAGTAGTTTTTTAGATGATAGATAAGTTAATATAGTAGAATATAATTTTAATTTTTGACAAAAAAAAATTAATTAATTAATTAATTTTGTTTACATTAATGATAAAAATTTACTATAAAAAATTGAATTTTTCATTTCTTCTAATGCTTTTTTTGAAGATTTAAGACTTTTTTTGAATAACTGAATATTTAATAAATTATTTTTTATTATTTTATTGACATTTCAATTTGAAAAAAATCTAATTAGAAGCTTTTTTTACGATTTTTGAAATTTATGAGATCACCAAAATTATTATTATTAAAGTATAATAACGCCTCTTGGTCGTTGTCATTCTCATAATAAGAATGCGTTATTATCCAAAAATATTCAAAAGAACAAAATTGAAACAAACTTTTTTTTTAAATGATTAATAACAATTTCTGTGAATGCAAAATATAAAGTCCCATCAATAAACGAATTTTAAATTTACACAACTACTTTTTATCATTTGTAAAAAATAATTTTAAGCATCTTTTTATATTAATTAAAAAAACTATCAGATATTTTGTTTGATATTTAGAGTTAAGGTTTATTTTGTTCTACATGTGGGATATTTTATTAAATTTGATACAGTTGTTTTTTAAAGTATTAATACTAATTTTTTAATATTCAAGTTATCGAAAAGAAAGAATCTAATATAGTGAAAAAGTTTAATGTTAATGGTGGAACTATAAATTTAAAAGGAAACAATTTTACACTAATTACTTTTCATGGTAACAGCTTTAAAGCTATTAAATGGGCTGTTTTTAGTGTCAATGAGCCTTCTATGGACTTCGCATCGCAAAGTCACCTTGAAGAAGGTAAGTAAAAAAGATTGCGAAAAATCATTTTTTAAAAAATATTTATTTTTTTATAAAATTCCAAAAAAAAAAGAATAATTTATTATAAATGTTTATTCAAAAATAAAGTAGATCTAAAAAAATTGTGGCATTATTAATATAATTAGAAAAATTAATTTTATTTCAAGAAGATGTTAAGTTAAGAGTTAGACCTTGATTGGCCAATATATTGCTTTTTTGGAGTTCTTCGATCGTGTTTGATGATGATATATGATCAGAATCCAGAAAAAGTTTCAAATTATTTTGCTTGAATTTTTCAATTTTGAGTTTATCTGACAAAAATTCAATACACTTTCCAACAGGCCATTTGATCGAAAAATAAAATGGTTTTTTGTTTGTTTGATTGCCATCTTGAATAATAAAACAAAAATACTTTGATTGTTCTGGTAAACCAGGTGGTCCTACAGCAGTTTGCTTTAGTTTCATTAGGGTCAATTTTGCAGCGAGTGAGGCGTTTTTTTGACTAACATTTTGCTTCATCTCAAATTTAAATTCTTTTTTGGTTTCTTTTGGCTTTAAATCAGTCAAATTAGACTCAAGTTTCGAGCAATTGTGATCAATTTGAAGCCTATGCTTCATGCAAAATCTTTTAGAACAAAATTCGCACACAACTTCCACCATTTCTCGTTGAGTACAATTTTCAAACGTACAATCGTATGAATTGATCGGACCTAAATTTGACATTTTGGACAAATTTTGTTCATTTTTTTCCTCGTATTTGGCACATTTGTGACTAATGAAAGAATAATGTTCCTTACAGTAATTAAAATGACAAAGGGCACACTTTACAGGCAAAAAGTCGAGTCTGTTACAGGCTTCAAAAGAGCAGTGTTTGCCTATTTTGGTTACATCTTTTTCGTTCAAATCACTCATTTTTTATTAGTTGAAAAAATAAATTTAATAAAATATTTATTCAATTCTTGTTAAGTCAAAACTAATTTAAATTTTTTTCAGATTTAAAACAGATTTTTTTTTTAAGGAAAAGTTAAAATTCAACAAAGCTTGATATTTTCGATGGGTAGAAGTCAGCGCAAAAAGGATATGGCCTCAATTTATATGGTTTACAGAGATTCGGCTAGTATATTCACCAAATTACAAACTATTAATGAATGGTTCGACTATGCTCATTCAAGCATAGACGCTGTGGGACTACGGGATTTTCCTCGCTTTTCAACTGATGAACATCCAATGCTTCTAACTCAGACACTCAAAAAGAAAACCACAGACCAAACAAAGTGGGAGGATATTTTTCACTTACCCAGTCTGCAAATATTTTGTGACACCACCTTGGAAGATAGTAAAGAAAAACTCTAAAAAATAATTTTTATTTAAATAAATTTGCTAATAAGATAACGTAAAATTTGAGTTTAAAACTGAGTTTCATGATCACATACAGCTGACTTTACGAACAGAATTATTTGGATTCTTGCATGATCTTATAACATCATATGTCAAAGAAACAGGTATGTTAAAAAATATTTTTTTTCGAATCGAAAGAAAATTTTTTTTCAAAGACATATTGAGGAGTAAAGAACCAAATATACCAAGTGCTAAAAAAGATGAAAGAATATATGAGTGCATAAAATGGGAGCTGGAGCCAACACTTAGATTGATTTCGAAGTTTGGACGCTCTGTCGAGCCACTTGGTGTCGATGGGCTTTTAAAGTCTCTTGGTTTTCATCATGCACGGTCGACAATTCCAAAATGGTTGCAAAGAGGCCTTTTGGATAACTTGGAAGAAGTAATGCACGGATTGATTAAAATTTATATAAAAATTTTAGCCGATTTCAATCCATCGCGAAGTCAATTAAACGAACTAATCGAGTGAAAAATTTTTCGATTTTTTAATTTTTCTACATTGTATATAGATTTAGCGTAATGTTTATTTTTCGCTCGTAGTTAAATGCAATTGAAGAAAGTGAAATTTACTTTCAAATTTTTTGATAAAATTTAAATATTTAAAATTAAACAATTTTGTTTGATAAATTTACTTTAATTTGACACAATTAGTTTTTTTTTTATTTAGATTGCAGCTTTTTTGAATTTAGAAATTATAAATAAAGTTTTTAAACAATTGTTCAAAAAGTTAATATTAATTAAGAAAAATATTCATTAAGAAAAAGTTAAAATTAATTTGCAGTGTTTTTGCAGCGGATGAATTTGTATGATGAACTTTGTGAACATTATGCTGCATCTGATACATTCGGAACCATTCTTAGATCCCTAATAAAAAAGTTATAATTAACATTAACATTTCAATTATAATATCTGCTCAAACATAAATGTTTCTTTCATTGTCTTATTTTTATCTACATTTTTATTTTTTACATCACCTTAAGGCGTCAATTGAATAAATAAATAGCGCGAAATTTTATTTCCGAAAAATTTTACAAATAATTGAATTTTAAAAGCAAGATAACAAAAATTAAACTAAAATTTTATTTGGATTATGATAACTAAATTGTAAATTTGCTTCTTCCATTTGATATACAAGAAGATGAAGAAATTAGACAAGATGAATATTTTTTATCTAGCTAATAAAATTTTGAAAATTAATACCTATATAAAACGGCATATTGATTTTGTTGAATTATAATCATTTATAATTCAATTTTTCTTATAATCTTTTAAAATCTAAAAAACATGATCAGTTAATCTGTGTTTTCTTTTTGTCAAAATTGTTTAAAAAAAATTGATTAGGGCATAAAGGAAGAGAATTACAGTAAATAAACATTTTTTCATTAAAATTCATTTAAAGACAATAAATTAATTTTTTTCCTAATATTAAAAATGTCCTTTTGTGTACTCTATCTATAGATTACTTTTTTCCTATCATTAAAAGTGTTAATCTGTGTATTTTAGCTAACTCGTTTGAAAAATATTCAAATCCTCCTATCTTTTGAATAGATTTTTAAAATGAATATATCGTTTATGATTTATGTAGATTTTAAAATTTTCTTAAATAAATTATATTATCTTATAAAATTATTATAGTTTTTTATAAAATATTTTTGAATTAAAAAAACGTGAAAAAATGCTTGGTGCTTCTAGTGTTACATTTATAAAACTTTTCTTTCGTAAGTTTCTTAAAAAACCAGTTTTAATATTAATAGGATGAGGCGAAGTTTCCATTCCTAATAAAAAATATAAAAATACTTAAATCGAATAAAAAAGTTTTTTAAATTAAAGTTTTGGTTTATTTTAATAAAAAAAAATAAATCAAATTTAAATTATATATTTAAAAATATCGACCAGAGCATCCTGAACATCCGCCTGTTGAAAATCCTCTGTATGATTGTGTACCAAAAGAAGCACCTCCGAAAGCTGATTGACCAGAGAATGATGAGTATGCTTTTAAAAAACAAAATGATTAATATGATATAGAAGAATATCGATGAGAAAAAATCTTACAGTTGAACATTTTTGAATATTTAGAACTTTATTTTGATTTTTTTATTCTAAAAAATTTCTTTTTATAGATAAAAATCTTAGTTACAAATTTTCGAATAAAAGATTTTCCTATTCGGCGGAATAGCTACATCAATAAAAATTTATTTATTTTTTCATTCAATTAATTGATGCCAATTCATAAAATTTACTTTCGATTAAACTTAAATTTTAATTATTAATTATCAAACGTGGGAGTTTTTTATTTCGGCTGATTAGCCACATCAATATTAATAAAATAAAAGGTTCATTTAAAATTTAAAATTATATTTTTAATATATCGAATTAATAAAACAATAGAAAGTTAAAAAGATTTTTTTTTATAATAGAATTACGCTTTAAAAAAAAAAGAAAAAGATTTCTCATTTATTTTTAGTTAAAATTATTCAGTATAAAAAAGCTTTTTTTTCATTTTATTTTTAAAAATCAAAATAAAGTTCTAAATATTCAAAAATGTTCAACTGTAAGATTTTTTCTCATCGATATTCTTCTATATCATATTAATCATTTTGTTTTTTAAAAGCATACTCATCATTCTCTGGTCAATCAGCTTTCGGAGGCGCTTCTTTTGGTACACAATCATACAGAGGATTTTCAACAGGCGGATGTTCAGGATGCTCTGGTCGATATTTTTAAATTTTTACCTATTTTATATTTTAATAATTTTAATTATTATTAATTAAGTTAATAAAATGTTTATCTAATTTTTTTATTTTTTTTCTGAAACTAATTACTTCGCTGCCAAAATAATCTATATAGGCCATATGGCCGGCAAACAAAAAAATGGTCGAGACCGTGACCGGTAGTCTAAGCGGCCAAAAAACGGCCAGTCGATTTGACGGCCAGCTGACAGACCGACAGTTAAGTGGCCGGTCAACTATGCGGCCGTTAAACGGCCAAACGTGTTTAGACCGGCCGGCCACAAAACGATCTTTAAAAAAAAACTTAAGTAAACAGATTTAAAAAAAGTTATTGTCTAAATATTTAAATTTGTTGAAATTAGTTAAAGAAAATTTTTAAACTAGAAATTAATTTAAAAATTAAATTTGAAAGAATTTGATCAATTTGAAATCTCTTTACTTAAGTTTTTTTTTAAAGATCGTTTTGTGGCCGGCCACTAATTGTCGGTCTGTCAGCTGGCCGTCAAATCGTAAAAAGTTCATTAATCTAGAAGACACCATTTATTATTCTAAAATTTAAAAAAATTAAAATTACTAGAAAAATTTTTTTTTAACCAAATCTTAATTTTTTAATAGCTTATTTAATCAAAAAATATTCTATCAAATTACTCTATCGAAAAATACATTTTAGGACTTAAAATTAAATAGCTGATTAGTTAAATTTTTATTAAATTTTTGGTTCAATATTTATTTTTATAAACATTTTCTCTGATATATTTCCCGTTATCAAGTGCTCTGGTTATACACATATTTAGCTGCTCTATTTTTAGGCAAAAGCCTCCAAGCTTTCGAATCAAGCATATTTTTTGAGAATCAATAGTGCAAATATGAACAAATGTTTTCATAAAATCTTCTTCGTGTTTATTAGGATCGGTTAGAAGAATGTTTTCTTCAATTGCAAACAAAGTGGTTAGAACAGGTTCATTGTATAAAATTAAACTTTTATACTCTAAAGGGTATTTTACCACTGGCTTATCTTCTTCTTCATTATACTCAATTTGATACAATCTCAAATTTTTTAAAGCACTGACCATAGCAACACAACATGCGTCTTGTACATTACCATCGTTATTTAGACAAATTAGATCTATAAAAAGCACCCATGAAAGTTTTCCCACTTTGATACAAAGTTCTTCTTCATTTATACACTTTGATTCACTAAGTATATCTTGCATTAATTGACTGAGCATTGCTTGAGTTTGTTCAATAGTAGATGATGATACACTTGACTGCGAAAAGCTACTTGATTGTGTACTTGACTTGAAATTTTTCGACGAGCACAGTGCTGGTACTTCTACATTGCACACAATGTAACCTTTGTTAGGTCTATCTTCCTTTGGTCGGCAAAGTCGTGCGTTTATGCCGCAAATTACATTAGTTGATCCAAGTTTTACCAAAGATGAACCGTTTACGGTGTTTATACAATTTGTGGTAACGTTGCATGGTCTGATATCACTCAAACGCCGATTATCAGGACGACAGTTTTCTTTTATAAACTTTAGATAATATTCATACGGCTCAGTAGCTTTGTTTATATCTATGTCTTGCATTTTTTTTAATTTGAGTTCAATAATAATATTATTTATTATTTTTTAAATTTTGAAACATATTTTTCAAAGACGCTAAACTAAATAAACAATTGTTTGCAAAATAATAAGAAATTTTATTTTCTCAAGCACATAAAGCCGATACTACATATTTTGGAGCAAAATATATAATACTCTTTGATGTTCTTTTAACTTCATTGTAAACATAGGCCTTTTTTAAAAATTGTTAAATTTTTTTTTTAACTTGTATTTTTTATAATATTAAGGTGATTAAAAAGAATTTTGGGTTTTTTCCACTTTTATAATTTATCAATGAAAAAAATTAAAAGTTAATAAATCATGAAAATATAAACATTATGCTCCAAAGTATTTCTGAATATATTATCCATCTGTGAAGCATGCACACCAAACCTAGCTCTATCTAAGTTATCTTCAATAAAGAAAATAGGTAAAGCATAGAATTTTTTTAATGTTCAGAATAGGCATTGTGAATTTTAAATTGAAATAACTTTTAAATAGGTGTACTCTTGATTCTCTTATTTTTTGTGGATGATTTACAATTTTTTAAAAATTTGAATATCAAAATTTCTGCATGTGATACAACTTTAAGTGTCTCTGATTATAAATTTGACTTAAAAGCAAAAAATTAAATGAATTTTTTTATTTAAATAAAAAAGATTTTAATTAGTCAAAGAGTTTAGAAACTTTTTATCCTGAAAAATCAAAATTGGTCGAGAAGACTTATTTATTGTAAAGAAAATTAACTTTGATTATTGTTCTACCCGCTAAGCGCATCACGCGCTTTTTTAAGTGCCCCCTAAACTAAAGTTTCTTTAAGGAAAACAAAAAGGTTATAGTAATACATGGTTCCAAGAAATAATATTAATATTTTTTAATATTTTTAAATTCTTTTTAACTCTATTAAGTAAACATTCTGAATCATTCATAAAAAATTTAGTGAACAAGGAGAAAAATTCAAAAAATAAATTTTTTATTAAATCAGTAAATTGAAAATATTGATTAATTTTGCTTAAATTTAAGTAATTTCATATAAAAAAAGCTTAAAAATCCTGAAAAATTATTCATATCTTTGTTTTTTTTTTTGGCTAGTAAGCACAATTTGATTTTAGTAAATAATAAATTAAAGAAAAATAAAGGCAAAAATTAAGTCAAATTTGTTAGCACATAAAAAAAAATTTAAATGGAATTTATAAAGGAAATTTAAAATGAAAATTTTGGCATGGCTGAATCGCCACCACTCGCAGCTGTAGTCTCTGTGGCAGTGAAATTGTATTGCTCAGTGGTCATCTCTGGTTGAAGTCCATCTTGTTCTTCGCCCTGAAAATTCAATTTTTTTTTTCAATTAAAAACCGTAATTCAGAATGGTTTAAAAATCTTACATCATCACTGAAAAACTTTTCGACCATATGATAGGCCAATTTGTACACATCTTCATTTTCGTTCTCTTGCAATTTTTCTATTTTGGTCAAGCCATCAATTTCCTCAATGTAAATTCTAGCTTGTTCCAATTGACCAACTTTCTCAGCCACAAGTAAAATATTACACAAACCATCCAACAAGACCTTGATTAGTTTCGGATCTTTGGTAATCAACAAATCACACATTGGCTTTATGACTTGACACTGCACCAAATACAACACTTGTTCAGTGCTCGCACCAGAAGTGAAATTGGTTATTGCCCAAGCAGCTTCTTTCTGAACGCGTAGTTCACCTACTGTCAATACATGAACCAGTAGAGGAACCAATTCAGCATGTATAACAGCTTGAATCTGAGATTGTGTACCAGCAGTGATGTTCGACAAGGTCCAAGCAGCTTCTTTCTGAACACCAATCTTGTTATGGGTCAACAATGCATGAAATATGGGCAAAGCATTTGAGTCAATGACGCACTGGGTCTGATCATCCGAACCAGTTACAATATTGCCAATACATCTCAAGGCTGGACTCAGAATGCCGACTTCATTTTTGTGATGCAAATTGAGCAACTCGACCAACCTGGGCACCACTCCTGTTTTAATAACTGCGTCAATTTTTTCGTTCGGGCCGTCAGTGATATACGATAGAGCCCAACAAGTGTCGGTCAGTACTTCTTTGTCATTCGAGTACAACAAATTGGACAAAGATGGCAAAAGTTGCTGCAACACGTGCATGGTTGGAGCCGGGTTTTTGTTGCGGCACAAATTAGACAATGTCCAAGTTATGTTTCGAAGGAAAGTGTTGGGTGTATCAGGTCTGATCAGAGCCAATAGAGGCTCTACAATACCACACTTGATGACCAAATCCCTCAGTTCGGCACCATCGCCTGCAATATTACCCAAGGCCCATACAGCTTGTTCGCAAACATTTGAATTAGGTGATGAAAGAAGCTTAATGAATGGAGACACCGCACCTGATTCAACAACGTGACGTGTTTGAGCCGAAGTACCTGAAGCTATGTTGGTCAAGGCCCAGGCGGCTTCGAATTGCAGCATGGCATGGTCTTCACAAGCCAAAAACGATACTAGATTGTGTACTAAGTTTGCCTTGATTACATCATCAATTGGCGGATTTCGTTCTCTAGAAAGCATTTTTCTAATCGATTGTACAGCCGGAAATAGTTGATCATTATCTTTAGTAGTGTGAATAATCTCAATGATTTCGTTCAAGTTCATGCTAGCCTGTGCAGGAGCATTTGACGAAGCTGTTTTGTCCACATTATTGGATTGTTCTTCCTCGGCAAGTGTAATATTTCTTCGCTTTAAAACTTGATCTTCTTTTTTTTGCTTTCGCAATTCGATGCTTGACTCGGTTCTGCGTCTTCTTAAATCCTAGTAAATAAAAAAAATTGTCATTTGAATAAAATTAAGTTTTTTTTTCATTAAGTTTTAGATAAAACTTACATCTAAATCCCGGCCATTGTTCTTGAAGCTTTTTAATCTACTTCCGTGTTCAAGCATTTTTCCAAGTTTTAGTATAAAGCTCTTTAAAATCTAAATGCTAAATTATAAAAAATGTTTAGGCTATGTGAGCAAATAAGCGTTCAACTTCAAGTTTGAAATTTAGTCTATTGAGTATTGAATAAGTGGCGAGCATCATAAGCCCGATTTACAAAGCAAATTTGATTAAGTTGATTTTTCTTTTTTACACATCAATTTATCTGCAGCATGTGTTCGAGACTTGTATAGAATTAAAAAAAGTTGGCGCTTAATACACAAGTTTTGTTTATCAAGAATCAAACAAAGATTTATGAAGCTTTGATAGCTTATTTTAGTAAAATAAAGTTTGTATATGGGATTATACTAGAGTTTTTTTTGACAAGGGTCAAGGTTTAGAACCATTTTTTTTCAAATTTTAAATTTATTTTTATAACTTTTTTTTTTTTTTTGAAAAAAAAAGTAGCAAAATAAATCTATCTTAACTAATAAAAAAAATTTAAGCAATCACTTGACTTAAATTATCATAATGCCATTTTTAAAAATGACAAAAAAATTTTATTTTTATAAGTAAAATTGGAAAAAAATTTCAAAATGTTAAAAATTCTAATAGCTTTTTTTTAATTTTATTTAGTTCAGCATGGTTCAACATCAGAGTTGTTCCAAAGTCATTTGAACAACTGTGCTTGTAATTGAATAAAGCTCAGGTTTTGATATAGAATGAAAACCTATTTTAATTTTGTAGAATTGTAGATAGTTATAACCAGCAAAACAATGAGCAGCAGTAATTTCATTTTCATTATTTATAAATTAAAATATTCCAGATTTGCTTGTCATCCTCAATCTTCAGGTGTAGCTGATTTTCCACTAACAATCTTGAAACATTTTTCATCTTTTACTTTAAATGATTTCTTTCCACATTCACCAACTGGGAAAATTGAATCAGTTGATATTTTTGCTGACTTAGTTATCATGATTATGATTACGTAAACTAATAAAGAAACTTTCAATTTTTACTTTCGAATGTAATGTTTTTACATTACTTTTAATTGTTCATATTTTTTCCTTTCGAACATGAAATGTTTCAACTTGACTAATTCAATTATTTGGATATTATTCTTGTTTTATTTTATTTTATTTTCGCATTGATTAACGAATGTAAGAAAAATTTATGCGTCTTTAACTTAATTTTAAGGGTTTTTAAAAGTTTTAAAAAGTGCTTTTAAGTTTTTCTTATTCTTTCATGAATTTTTTTGAAAATATTCTTAAAATCTTCTATAATTTTTTTTTATTTTAATAAATTTATTCAATTACTTTCTCTGGTCATCAAATAGTTCAGAAAAAAAATTGTTTTGTGTAAAAAAATCAAATTAGTAAAGTTGAACTAATAAAATCTCGTTTTTTTAAAATTATATTTTTAAATTCTTTAATTTTTTTTAATAAATATTTAGACTAACATTAATTATTTATTTTATTTTAAGTTCAAAAAGAAACATTAATATTTTTTTAAAATTTATTTTTTTTATATTGCTTTTTAATGATTATTGATCTTAATTTTAGAAGAAAAATTACAGATTTTATTTGATAGAGATTGTGCAAGACTCGAAATATTGTTTATTTTTACCACGTTTTTTCTACTTGAACAAGGTCATTAACAGCAGGCGAAAATTAAATATTTTAAGTTTTAGTTTTAAAAATGAATTGGGAGTTTATTTAATATTTGGTCTGAAGGTATCAATTATTTGTTTATATATCATTTTTCAAAAAAA
This sequence comes from Brachionus koreanus, assembly GCA_016987375.1. NCBI lineage: Eukaryota > Metazoa > Rotifera > Eurotatoria > Ploima > Brachionidae > Brachionus > Brachionus koreanus. Next base: position 1,144,022 of record PJRA01000343.1, on the reverse strand, counting down.
TTAATTAACGAATTCAAGTTGTCTATTAATATTAACTGTTTTTTCTCTTTTATTTAATGTTAAAATTAGCTAGCAGGTATTAGTTTAATAACTAAATAAATTTTAATAACGGGGTTTTAAATTGTATTTAAAAAAAATATAAATAAAATTTTTTAAAGAATAATTGCTATACGTGTATTTGTTTTAGTGTTGGATACCGTAATGGTACCGTACAAGTTATTTCGGATGTCCATTCAAATAATAATTTGAATGCAACTACAAAAACTAATTATGATACATTTAAGAGTCTTTTGGATAAAGGTGGTAAATGATTTATCAAAAGCTGCTGATGACTACATCAGTATGTACAACTATAATACTGAAACCATAAAAAAATTATTTGACATGCGGGATCAAAGGTTGTTTGTCCACTTAAGCCAATAGCACCAGATATGACAGTAGCATCAGAAAATATTTCAATATTTGAACCTGATCTATATACAGTCAACTCTTGTTAATCTGAATAGAAATCGCCCTAAGAAATCATTTTTCGAATTAAAATATTCGGATAGTCAATTTTACCAAAATTAAAACTTTTTTTATACAAAAATACATTTATTTATTCAACACTAGAAGCACCAAGCATTTTTTCACATTTTTTAAATTCAAAAATATTTTATAAAAAAAAAACTTAAATGACTATTTTGGTGCTTCTAGTGTTAACAAATTACAAATTAACTATCGGAATAAAATTGACAAAAAAAATAATTTAGTTTCGTGACAAGAAATTAACCAAGCTTGGTTGTGTTAGGCTTGATGCCTTTACGTCAATGAATCTTGACTTAAAATAAGATATACAATCAGTATCTTTGTCATTCATCAAAGATGATTGTTCCATAAACAAAAAAAAAATTTTAAACCTTCAAAAGCTTCTTTATATATACGTACACATTGGTAACTCATACCTAAAATACGTACAAAAAAAGAGACCATGTTGAATGCTATTAGACTTTTTCTTCAGCCATTTGTCCAAGTTAATTTTGAAGTTATTAACTGATAAAGAATTGATGATGTACTGAGGAAGACTTAACTATTCGGTTTGTCAAGAAATGATATCGTTGCATACAATTTTTCGCATCTTCTCTAACGATACACTTGTTATGTCCTCTTAAGTTGTAAGAGTGATTTCGAGAAAAAATTAATACCATTTCCAAAATTGATAGTTTCATATCTGTTAATAATTTTAACCATTTTAATAATTTTAAATTAATTAAAACAGTTGGATTAAGTCGCCTCTCATCCGCCTTATTAAATTATTTTGAAAATTTTTTTGAAATAAATTCAAATTAAACTTTCCTAAAAATGAGTAAATATATGTAAAAAAAATTAAAAAATCGATCTCATCTGTGTGCTGAGAAACTGTCTTATAAAAATTATGTTCCATTAAAATTATTTAGTAAATATTACATAAGATTAATTTTAATATTTAAAGATATTGAGTCAATATTATTTTTGAAATTATCATCAATTACAAGATGCTGTAAATAATAAATTTAAAGAAAACTATTATTTTTTGCTAAAATTAAATTTTCAAAAAATAAGCAACATTAAAAATAGCTAAAAATTAATTTTTTTAGATTTTAGAAGCTAAGTTTTATTTCAGATTTGTTGAGGTTTATTACTCGACTTTATAAAAATTTAATTCAGTAAACCCATCGAAAGGTGAAAGACTTACTAAAAATTACTTTATTCAGTCCTCGTGGCTTGTAGCTGACAAGACCTCTACAGATTAGAGGAGCTTTTTTTTTCTGTTTAAAAAAGGCATTTTAGTTAGAACACTTTTAAATTTTTTTTTTCAATTGTTAACTGCGCTTCAATATTAAAGTTTCATAAGTTAGTTCAATAATAAAATCAATTGAATCTAAATTTGATTTAAATGATTTAACGAATCGAACTAATAATAATAAGCTACAGCAAACTAACTGCGGAGCAATGCGATAAGTGTCTTGCTATGGTAGCTGTCTGATTTAACATAAACCTTAATAATGATAAAATATGTTAATAGAAAAAATTGATTATTTTAGTTTCAAATATTTATCCAGTTTTTTTTTAAAGTATAGTATACTAGTATATTGGAACGATCATCTCTTTTATTCTCAAAACACCTACAACTAATAAAATACAATTTTAAATTTAAAACATTTATATAAATAAAAATTTAGTTATCACATATAAAATCAGTGTTGTAGATTTAATTAATTATCATATAAAAATACCGTCTGATTTTTAAACAAATTTATTTAAAAGTTTCAATAGGCTTCTTCAAAATTATTTTTTTTTTAAATAATAAAGTACAAAAAAATTTTTCTTTCAAAATTGATGAATTAATTCTTAAAATATTTGATCAATACCAAAATAAAAGCCATTTTGAAAAATGCTGATGAATAATTAAATAAAATTAACAAACTACTTTTTCGAAAAAAATTTTATTTTCATTTTAAAATACTAAAAAGCAATTAGAAAGTATTTTTTTAAGTTTTGATTTTTGTTTTATCTGGAATTCAAAGAACTTTTTTTTAAAACAATTTTTTAGCTAAAGAAGAAAGCTAAAATGAGCTAAAATATAATGCATAAAACTAATAATAAAGCTTCGCTAATAATAAAGCTTTTATTTTTATTGCAATAAATTTATTCAAAACAAAAAATCCAAATATTTTATTAAACTTATTTGAATGGTTTCTTTTTATTTTAAATGAGCAAAAAAAGATTTTAATCAAAAAAAATGTTTGGACTTGATCATAAATTTTTTCTCTAAAAATTTTTAATGCTTTTTATGAAAAAAAAAATTATGTCTTGCTGATTTTCATTAAGCTTTCTGAAACTAGACATAGCTAAATTTTCAGCAATTTCAAAATAAACAAAAACAAATCCGTTTTAAAATAAAAATAAATTCTTGCTGACTCTATTAAATAATTTCATCAATCGAGCAACCAACTTTCAATTTAGCTTGCGATATTTTTAAAATCATGACTTAATTGTTTAGAATAATTAAATCAAATTGTTTTGATATTTAAAAAATAATTTCGTGAAATTAAAGAAAAAAATAATGATCCTAGTCAATTAATACTAGAAATTTCATGGCATTAAGCTATGCAAGAGTTTTGAGTCGATTCCCATGTAAAAAAATAATTTCTCAAAATTCCAAAAATATTTCTCATTATAATACCAGTTCAATATTTAATTAACAAGTTTTCACTTTAAATCGATTTATAAATAGTTTGCGGCATTAAGACTTTTTCGAAAAAAATTAGATTAAAATCTTTCATTTACACTAAACAGATTTCTTAAATAGACTAAATTTTTTTTTTCAGAAATAGATATTTTTTAACTCAGCTCAAATAAGTTGAATTTGTTATTTGCTAATCAAAATTTATGCTTTTTTTTTACAAGATAAATTTCTAGTTTAACAAATTAAAATATTGGAATCTAGGATCTAAAATAAAAATCAAATATTGAGAAAAAAATCGAGCTCATTTTTCAAATGTGCATCAAATTTCAACATAATAGAAATAAGTTTATTGTTTTTATTATTTTTTTTATATTTAAAATCACTATATTTTTGACTAAATTTAAACTCACAGGTGAAATGCTTATAATAAAAATTTGGATCAAGAATATTTGAATACTTAAAGAGTGTTTGAACCGAAGCCTATTGAATTTAGTTTGAAAAAAATATTATAAAAAAATAATTAAGTGCCTCAGTCTTAAACACCATTTCATTTATTTATTGGGTATAATGTATGTGTAATTAGAAAGAATGGAGCAGATTTTTCTCATGATTAAGTTAACTTAAATCCTAACCATACTTGAAAAGTCATGGCTTTAGAACAAGACATGATTAAATTGTTAAATTTTGTACAAGATTTGTTTATCATTAATACTAGTTTGTTGGCTAAGGATGTTTAATTCCTCGGCTTTAGTCAAAGACAGGCGTATTTTTAAGAATATAAGGAAACATTTTATTTTGAACAGAGCAAGCTTTGACTAAAAGTTAATCTAATCAAGATCTATATTAAAACAAATCTAAGAATTCAAATAATCAATAATTTAAATTGACGCATAAAATTCAAAAACTGCGACAAAGATTTAATAAAGGAAATATTTAAATCATTTTATAATATATTATTCTAAATACTGTTTAATTGTGATATTTTCAATTTTAGAATGTTTATTTGATTAGTCAAGTAATTTTTGATGAAATAAAAAAAATTGTTAGAATTTATTTTTAGATATTAGTTTTTGGAAAACATAAAAGGTAACAAAAATAAATAAAAATTAGTTTCATATCAATTTTTGAATATTATGGATCAAATAAATTGAGATTTACAGTGTCTATTTATTTTAAAGTGATAAGGAACACTATTCTTTAAATGATTTGGCCTTAAATGAGAATTGGAGCATTATATGCTTTTTAGATTTCAAATTGATCAGATCGGTTTAATTTATATGTTCAAATTTTATAGATAATTAGTGATGGTAATTATTGGAAACTGAGATTTGGGCGATAAATGCAAGCAAATAAACCTAAATTTTTTTAGGCAATTAATAGTAGACAAAGAATCTTTACAAGTTTTTTTATCTTTCAAGTCCATGATAACTCGAGATTAGTCCTATTCGAACGAAGTGAAAATTATTTATCTTTTCTTTTTTGCCTATCAGTTTGTATGCTTTTGAAACATTAGTAGAAAAAACCTAGCCTCTCTTGTTATTTTAAAATGACAAATAAAAAATTTCTCAACAAAATTCAAGTGATGTGTCATTTTCTCAACGTCGATTTCTTTTTTACTTTAATTTGAATTTTGATTTTACTCAGAATAAAAGTAGTAATAATACATTTTTATATTTGTTTTGCTCTTGAAGATTTTAGCTTCAAATAGACCATTTATTGTTCATGTTCACCAGGAATTTGTTTGCAATAAGAAAATATTTGTAGAAAAAAAATTTATCTGAAATGTTTTCAATTGAATTTGAAGTGGAAAAATTAGAATAATGGTAATTTATTTTGCGTTAAATTAAATAATAAATGCTTTGTCTGAAATTTAGCAAAATACAATTGAGCAAAATTTTAAATATAAAGCTGACTCATCAAAGAAGCAACTTAATAATCAAATTTTAAAATTCAAAATTAAAAAAGTTAGCATTTTATTAATTTTTTATTTTTTTGAAAAAGAACTTTTTTTTTAAAGGATGGTCCATATGAATTTTTTATTGAAGAAGTCGATAGTAAAATTTTAATAACTGGAATATTGGAGGGAGGAATTATTTATAAACATGGTGGTTTAAAAGTTGGAGATGAGTTATTTGAAATAAATGGTATTAGATTAAAAGGATGTTCAATATTAAACTGTGTCGATATATTAGAAATGGAAATCACTAATCAAAATAAAGTAAATAATTTATTTTTTTTGCAATAACATAAAAATTTTCATGATTATAAGTCAAATTTATTAACTCTATAATTAATTTCTATTTTCTGATATCTTTTTTTTTTAATTTGAGATGTCTTGCTGATTATAATTTTAAAATGTTTATCATAAACTCTCACATGGTCAAAATTGAGATTGAATTGGAATTAATCAAATATGGTTTAAGCTTGCAACAACTGAAACATCTTATTTATTAAAAAAGAAGAATTTTTAATTTAAGACTTCCTGAAATGAAAGATTTTAAGATCTATTTTATTCTCCCCAAAATTCCTTTCTCTTTTTTTAATCATTTCAAAGAATTATTTCTTCTAATACAACGAAACACTAGTAGTTAAAAATAAAAAGTTTCTCTATATTTTTTATTGAATTCCTTGAATTTTGAAAAAAAATTATTTTTTTTTAATTTTCTTTGTCATAATCGTGTTTAGTTGGAATATAAAAAAAAATTTGTAAGTCGTTTAGGTAAGGTTGACATTTTTTTCAATTAAGTTTGAAAAATTTTGATTTTTTATTTGAATTTGAATTTTTTTTATTCATTAATTAAAATTAAACAAAAACAAATATTGATTTAATTTCCAAGACAAATATACACAAATAAATAAAATATATCAAAATCAATTAATTTACAAAAAAATCAGTAAATTTGCAAAATTTGTAATTAATTGCAATTGCAACTTCTAGTCACCCCTGATCATGAAACATAAAATACATTTAATATAACTCTTCATAATATTTTTATTTTATTATTTATTTAGAGCTTAAGTCAAATTTGCACTTATATTATATAAATAAAAAAAGTTTCCTAGATAAGAAAAATAATTCAAACATTGGTAGACGATTTTTGCAATCAAATGGCCTTTCTATTAGTCGATTAAAAATTCTACTCGCAAAATTATTTCTTTTAAATTTGGTGAATAATTTTCATTAAATTATACCTTTTTAAGGGCATCATGAGGGGAGGTAAACTAACGAGTAAACTTTTTCATCTAATAATCCGCTTAGTTAACATTTAGTTAAACTTTGCCTTTCAAGTCAAAAACTCACAACATCCTTTTTCAAAATCAAAAATTTTTAATCTTCTAAGTAGATTTGATTTTTTAACTATTAAATTCTACAGAATTCAGAAAACTAAAGATAAAGCCTTTGTCAAATTTGAGAAAAATTTTAATAAAATCAATAAAATATAAATTTTCATTATTTAATTCTCATTCTTAAAATAGAAAGTAACTTAAAGCTTAAAACTTATATGGCTTAAAGTTTTGGAATTATTAAGATGTTAAAATAAAAAATATTCAATCTTTTAAAAACTAAAAATTTTATAACTCAACATAATATTCACCACTTAAAGATAAAGTTATAATTTTTTCATCCAAAAAATAGTATGCTTTTTATATGAATTTTTCGACAAGGTTTTGATAGTAAACAAATTAATTAATTTTTCTTAGTTATTTTTGATGATCTTGGGAATTATAATTTTAAAATTTTTTTTTATTTATTTTATTTCTTAGAATTACATTGAAATTACGGTATTCCGTGAAAAACATGCCATTCAGCAAAAAGAAATGAATATTGAAAAGCCAAAAAATCCCGTGAACGAAGAAGAACTTGACGAAGAAGTGTAAATTAATTAATTTGACAGAAAAAAAAACAATTATTTTAATCAAATTTTATTTAGGACATCTTTATAAGAAAATTTACAATTTGAAAAAAAAATTTGAAAGTTACCTTAATAAAAATAGGTTTTCAAATAGCTATGTACAGTTTTAGTGTAAATCTAATATTTTAATATTTTTCTAAATTTTATTTTCATACATATTTTTAATAATAAAAAAAAAATTAAAAACCAGCTTGATTTTTTATTTATTAAAAAAAGAACCGATGCCCGGTGTGCCTGAAAGCTTAGATCTGGTTAACTTACGAGTTGGTGTTGGCTTCCACGTGTCTTTTTCCTTGTTTGATGATTTGTTAAGCTTTTCTTCAATCTCGTTCAGAATTGACTTGGGTGATTCTGTTGAACTTGCATTAAATCGAGCAGATGCGCCCGATTTCGCGAATGGATTCATTCTGGGCGTATGACTAATTGTAGGCGTTCGGACTGTCTCCTCAATTTCAATCTCTTGTGAATCAGAGTCGGTTGTTTTAACCGAATTATTCAAACCAACTGGTTTAGCTTGAGTTACTTTTTCAACAATAATGGCGCTGGTGTCTTCAATTTGAGATCTGAGATTATTTTCCTGATTTTCGTTCCTCTCAGTTAAGTATTTATTGTAGCTTTTTGTCTCGTTTTCTTGTTGACTTAAAAGTCTTTGTTTTTGAAGCTCGATCTCAGCTTTTTTTTCGGCCAAAATGTTCAAATTCTGGGCCAAAACTAATGCTCTTGATTTTGTAGAATATTTGATGGCTAATTGCAGCGCGTCAAGATCCATTAAAGTGGCTATTTCAAATGCTCTTTGTTCTTTGCTATTTTTGCATGCCAACATAAACAGTTTCATCAATGCTTCGCGAGCATTGCTCTCAAATTTATCCACATTTTCATCCAAATCGTCTTGGTCCATTTCCAAATTACCGATTGAGCAATCATAGTTTTTCAATGAAATACTTAGTTGTTTGTTTCGCCAGAAATTTATTTCCAACGTTGATTTGTCCGATTCTGGCTCAATCAAAGGAGGCGTAAATTGCAAGGTGGTCAAAGTCGGCCTGGGCAATACATGGGGATAGCGTGACGCTCGGCATAAAACTGCTCTGATCACCTGATTTCTTTCAGCAATACCAACTATCCAGTAATTGTCTGACTTGTGGTTTAGAGTGGACCTTAGATTCGAAAGCGGCGACCAAACTTTAGTTTTAGATATTGTCCAGCATTTTGAGTACAAAAATCCATTCGAGTCAAAGACATAAGGGTTTCCTTCGTCTGAAAAACCAAGCCATTCAATTTTGCTGCTTTCGCTCAGAGGTAAAAATCCATGCTCGGTTTCCAGAGACCCATCCATATGATAAATTGAATAACCTGTCGAGTTGTTCGACAAGTTATATGCCACAAAAATCATGTTTTCATAAGCTGATACACAGATTGGAATGCCTGGTAAGCAAATTATTTCTTTTTGGGTGCCGGCTAAGCCAAATATGCGTAAAAATTTCTTGCTTGTACAACATGCTACCAAGTTTCTACTCACACATACACATTTAATAAACTCTTTTTTGAGCATATCAATATTCCACTCTTTAGTGTTGTCCAGTGAGTTGATAAGAATCACAGTCAATTTGCTCTGATTGCCTATTGAACTCGATAGAGCCGAGTTAACCTCAACTTCTTCTTCGATTTTGGTTCCAGGCGAGGCTAAAACAACAGCTTCTTTTGACACATCTGCCATCGTGTATCCGAATTGATTTTTGATATGAATTGTGTGGTGATAAGAAGCGTTGTGAAATTCAATATCAATGGACTCGTCGCCTTCAGTGCAAAATTGTGTTATTAGACCAATCGAGTTCCAGCACATAAATCTCTCCAATAAGGCCAATGGAGTTGATGAAGACTGAAATGGAACTTGAATGTTGCTAAATTCTTTGAATAGCTCTTCTTTCTTTTTCTCACTGAGTTCGACTTCTTCAACGGCAGCCTCATTGTCCGACATATTATCGTCCAACGTCATTATCTCCTTTTTGACCGTATCATAAGTTTTTTGCTTCAATTTTTCCAAAGATTCGCATTCATCGTCATCATCGGCACCCAATGTCAACTGAATATCCTCATCATCTTCATCGTTTATTTTTTTGTTTGATTTAGTTGGCTCAGGTTCGTCCATTAGCCCATCTTCGTCATCATTCAGCCGCTTTCTCTTCTTAACTGGCTCTTTTATAGGATCTCTTTTTTTTGACAAATTTGCCGAGTCATTGCTCTTCTCATCTGAATCAAGCAAGTCTAGCAAATCGTCCATTTCGAGATTTTCATCAGTTTTCTTATTTTGTTTTCGTTCAGCACTTGGCACAATTTCTATATCATCCTTAATATTTGGCTTTATTTGTCCCATGTTTCCATTAAGGTCACAAAAAATAACTTCATTCTGATTCCATACAAGTGAGCAAATTTTAGACTTTTTACTATAAGAATATTTGAAAAGTAGAGATTTGTTTATTATTGAATGAACATAGACCATTTGAGTATTAGTAGATGCAAGTATATATTTTCCATCAGGCGAAAAACAAACAATGCTAGCTGAAAATTCCTCGGAGGGATTGGATTCATTTTTGAGATTAATTTTAAACTTAAGAATCCAGCTTTCTCGCTCATAAAAGTTTATATCTTTTTGACTAGGAATAGCTATTAGACCACCGTCTTTGTGCCATGCTAGTTTGGCCCAGCTTGATGAGTCAACAAAATCATTTGATTTTGAGTGTAAATTAGCGAGAGTTTTTGAATTGGTCAGGTTTGACACAGACCAAAATTTGACCGAACCATCGCAGCTTGACGATGCAAAATATTTTTCAAGTGGATCGAAGAGAACTGACAATATGGGCGCTTCATGGCCAGGAAATGATGTGAATTTAAGGGTGTTTAGATCGACTAAATGAATGTCAAAATCAGATGATCCGCAAACTAAAAAAGTGTTTGATTTGTTGATTGCTATACAAGTTATTGGTAAAGTGAATGAAGTCACAACTCCAATGAACTCATTTGTTTCGAGATCGTAGCGTTTTAGCTCATTTTGCTCATCGCTTACGTAAATTTTTCCAGTATGATAAGCAATTGCGAAGCATTTGTCCCCTACTTGGATTGATGTATTGTCTAAATCGTCAAAACCATTCCATATGCGAACTTCACCATCTTCACCACATGTTACGAATTTTCCATTCTCGGCCAAGCATATATCTGTATATCCATCGCAATGGGCGTATCGGGTGTTGTGCATTTTAGTCAATTATTAATTTGGTTTTTGAAATTAAAGTTTTTTTTAAACTTTTAGCCTTCACTTTAGTTTGACTCAAAATTTAAAATAAAAATAAATTTAGCCAAGTTTTACAATTTGTCTTTTTTAATTATTGTGGAATCTTTTTAATTTTTTTTTAATTTAACACTCAAAAGCCGAAGGAGTTTTTTCGACCCTTTGTGCTTCTTTTTCTTTTTACTTTTTATTTCATGAAAATAAGCATTTTTACGAGTGAGCTTGTTTAGCCAATTTAGGTTAACCAATTTTTGGTTAACCAGTTTTTTGTTAACCAGAAATTGATTAGCCCAAGTTGACTATTTTGGTCGACCAATGTCTGATCTAAATTGAATTATTCTCTTTCATGGGTTTAGGGTTTAATTTTGAGCTAATTTTAATGATTATTTAATTATAATTTATTTCTTTTTGGAGACCAAATTAAGAACAAAAAAAAGGCTTACCTGATTTGGGTTAGCCAAAGTTGGCAATTTTGGTCGAACAAGCGCTGGTTTACTAGCTAATTTAAATATTTTTTTATTTTTAAATTTCTGGTTGAAAAAAAATTAAAAAGTTTTTATATTTATTTAATTGAAGACAAACAGAAGATGTAACATCATGCTCCAAAAAAAAACCTCCGGGCTTTGAGTTTCAAATAAGACTCTGATTTTTATTTCCCCTTAACCCAACTATTGACCTTATTGTCAACTTATGTTCCAAAAAAGCTATTTTTTAAAGTCTTGTTCTGAATTTTGTACTGTTTCAGAATTTGTATAAAAATATGGATTATGGGATTGGTTTAATCAAATTAAATTCTTAAATCAAATACAAAACAGTTAAATAATTACTAATAAACTATTAATTATCTTATTACTAAAAATTTGATTAAAAAAGACAATTATATTATTCAAAATTTATTTATCTTAATATTTCAAAGAAAGTAGAATGATTAGTATTAAAAAGTTGTTATTTATCTAGTTAGATATTTTTAAGGAAAAAAATAGAAAGAGAAGATGGGTTTAGCCTTTAAAGAATGTTAATAAGTGTATTAAAGAACAAATGCTAGCAATATTGAAAAGATTCGTTTACTTTTCGAAAAGAATCGTAGGATATATATTTATCTAGAAAGTCAAAAAAAAATAGTTAAGATTTGTCGTTAAAACTTGTAGTATTTAGAGAGCCAAAAATAGCGATTGAGTGATAAAATTACAAGAGATGGACGATTCCCAAAATAAAAACAAGGGATCTAAATTAAGCTGAACAACAATAGGCCATAGTCTTCAAACCACGGATTAAAAAGCAAAAAAAATCGATATTAAAATTTTTTACTAGTTTCATATCCGCTTAAAATTTCAAAAAATTGAATTGAATCTTATCTCAATCAGCGTACTTTGAGATCAGTTAAGTTAAACATTTCCTCGGTCCTGTGGTCGTGATTCGAACACCCGACATCAATCAGGAAGTCGAAGGTTCAAATCACTCATTTCCGGCTGCAAGCGCGTAGGGCTAATTACGCGACAGTTCAATAATCGAAAAAGTTTCAAAGAAATCTTATGACCCTTAAGATCCACAAATAGCGCAGAAAGAGAAAAAAAAAGTTAAACATTTCCAAGAAAGATTTTCGAGCAGTGATATTTTCGTAGTAAACTATTATTTTTGTCGCTTCTGGTTCTACTTTCTCGATTAAATTAAAAATGTTCGTCTTATAAAAATGGACACCATGGACTTGAGACAAACTCTAAAAGAAAATTATGTTATTAAGTTGTATTATTAAAAAAATGCTAAATAGTTATTTTTGATTTTTGATTAGGAATTTTTCTAATTAAATAAAATTAAAGAGATAATAATTTTTGTATGACATTATTTTGAAAAATTTTGAATTTTGAAAATCACTTTTCGAAAATAAATTTTTAAAAAACGAATTAAACTTTAAATTAATCAAACATAATTTTAAAAAAATTTAAATTCTAAATATTCTAAAATAACACTTTTCTGAATATATAAGTCTAAAAAATGAAATAAAAAGTAAAAATATTTCCTATTAAAAAAAATTCAATCTTAATTATGTTAGCTGAATTTTGGGATGAATCCAATGTAGTTGAAATTGGAATTTTTGTGAAAGGAATAGTACTATTTGAGTTGATTTCTGTACTTTCAACAATATCTATTTCTTGCTCGGATCCATCTTGACTTATGCGATAAACTAATTATAAGATAAAAATTAAAAAATAAAAAAAAAAAATTTTGAAAATATTCCTTACTTTTTACTTCAAAATCTTTTTCGATAGATAAAGTTAATTCAGAAGGAATAGCTTCATTTAAAAAAACTTCGTTTTTAATTAAAACTTCGTTCACTTGTTGAATAAATTGAGTTATTTCGGCTTGATTAGCACGTTGTATTGTTATATTTGCATCGATAAAAATAAAATTTGACTCACTTAAAAATTATATTAATTCCGAAAATAAAAAATGAAAAAAAAATACATGTAGCCAATAAAAACAGAATTTGGTATCATTTTAATGAGATTTGATTCCAAATTGGTCAAATTTTTTTCACCAACAATTAATGACCGTTTATTCAATAAAGAGATTCTTATGATTTTTCCAAGAAAAATTCTGAAGTTTAAAAGACGAGAGGAAGTCAATATTTCTGTGTTAAAAACATATGTGGATTTATAAGATAAAGCCGATGTATCTGAATTCGTTGTTATTTGAATTTCAGGTTGAGAAGTTTCTGTGCTATCTTTTTTTGAATTTACACTTGAGGAAGTTGATTCATGAGCATTTGAGTAGATTTTTTGTTCAGTTACTGTAACTTCTGTGTTAGAAACATATGTGGATTTATAATATAAAGCCGATGTATCTGAACTCGTTGTTATTTGAATTTCAGGTTGAGAAGTTTCTGTGCTATCTTTTCTTGAAGTAACAATTGATGTAATTTTACTTTCTGTTTTTTCCTTTATCCAATTAATATATGAGCTTGCTTTTGCAAAAACACCTCCATCATAACATCTTTTACCTAAATAGCTATTTCTCAAGACCCAGCTTGCAATACCTGCAAGATAATAATTTGCACCTAGCTTTACAACCAATGGACCACCTGAATCACCATTGCAAATACTTTTTCCATTTCCTCCTGCACAGTGATTTACTTCCGAATTATAAATTGGTGGATCAAAAAAACCGTATCGATCTTCCCAAACAGAATGATTTGAAATAAAAGTTTCTAATTCCATTAGAATATCAGAAGTATTTGTTTGAAATTCGTCTTCAGATAATCTTCCCCATCCAGTTGTCCATGCTATTTGATTTTGGAAGTCAAAATCTTGTTCTGGCAAAACAATTGGTAAAATTTTATTATTTAATTCAATAGGAGACTTGAAAGACAACAAAAAAATTAAAAAAACATTTAATCATTTTAGATTTTTTCTATTCTTACAGATAACTTGAGCAATGCTATGTCGTTATGAAAGTTGTTTGTGTTATAGTCAGGATGGACATAAATTTGCGATATTGTGATCGTAATTGAATAAGGCTCAGGTTTTGATCGAGAATGAAGACCTAATTTAATCGTGTAGAATTGTGGCGAGTTATAATTAGCAACACAATGAGCAGCAGTAATTACATATTCATTATTTATTAAAACACCTCCGCATATAAATGAATTAAAATAATTATTTTGCTCAAATGATTTTGATCATATTGTGATAAGTGAAAATCCCATAAAAAATTAACCTCATTGAAAGCAAATAAAACTTGAGGACCAGATTAAAATATTGTCCTAAAAATAGCAACTTTAGGTCTCATCCCTCAATTACATCATTGTTTGAATATCTCTTTCTCAAGGAAAATTATATTTATTATTATATTATTATATTAATTATTAATATATTCTTTTGAAGATGACTAATGAGACACCGTGTAAATCGAATTTTGGTTTGATAACTAAAATATCTACTTAATATTCCTGCTACTAATAGTTAAAAATAAATTTATAATAATAGTAATATAAAAGTAATATAATTTTACATTCAGAAAATAAGAAATCGAAAGTTCTAAAAAGTGCATTTCAAGCGGTGAATGAAATGTATATTGATGATGGTCAAGACATGGTGAGATGTGATGGTACTTTAAATTTATTGAATTTATCTGAGAGCCAAAACTTAAACACTTTGAAACCACATTGAAATCTTTTAACATGGCGAGGATTTTTCTTCAGTTCAACCATTTTTTATTGTGAATAAAAAGATAATTGTTTTTTTGAATAGATTTTATTTAGATTTAAAAATACACAATTTAGAAAAGACTAGAATTTAAAATTTATTGAACAAAGTAATATAAGTAATCCAATATAACATTGACTATTTAAATTTTCTATGAAATTTTTATTTAATTCTTAGCGTAATTTTAAATTATTAGAAATGGACTAAGAAAACGATGACAAAAAGATAGAAAATTGATAGTTTTCGTCTTCTTAATCGAAAAAAAAGCTTTTGAAATTATGATTAGAAGTTTATTTAATCATATCTATATCTTTTTTGTAGTTTTTCGAACAAATTGTTTATTTTGTCTTCATTACTCCTTTTTTTGTCAAATCTGTATCTTTTATCAAAACGATACCTCTTGTCAAATCTGTATCGTTTGTCAAAGCGATATCGCTTATCGTACCTGTATCTTTTGGCCAAGTCATGATCTTTTGCAAGATCGACATTCTCATCAGGAATTTGATATTTTTGATTCATTAAATTCTTAATTTCGCCGTTGTTTTTTTCTTTTAAGTTATCCAAGTATCCAATAAGCTTGACCAACTTGGAGTCTTCTGAGTCCGCTTGTAAGCTTGGTTCGGTTAATTCATCAGCATGAGAAAATCTCATCTTTGAAAAATAAATTAGCTTTTGTTAATTCAAAATTACCAGACATAAATTTACCTGATAACAGAAAATGACAAAAACAGATAGTTGGATTAAAATTTTCATTATTTATGATCTTTCGAAATTTCAACTAAAGCTTGTAATATCTAGAAAAAAAAAGAAGCAATTTATTTAAAGATATATAAAAAAACAATTTAACAAAAACTATTCAATTTGTTTCCGCCAAAAATATTAGACTTTGTCAGATTCATAGAAAATTGTTTGAAATCAACTTCCCTCTTAAATCAAATTGGCTTTTTCTTTTAATTACTTGCCCATAAATTTTTATAATTGATCAAAAAAAGAAAAGATAGCATGTTCATAATCGCTCATAACGATTAATAGAAAACATGCTTAATGCGTTCTTGAAAAAGAAACTAAGATTTTAATCAATCATGAACGTCTTTAAAAAAATCAATTCCTAAAAGATGCAGTTATTAGACCAAAAAATTAAAACCAATACTGTTTACTTGTTGATTACACTCAAGACAATTTAAAAATGTTAAATTTAGAACAATTAGAAAATTTTTATGCTGTAATTTAAAAATTAATTTTCAAGTATTTTTTTAGAAAGTTGTAAAGTGTATATTCAGTAAATTTAATATCAATCTAAAAAAAAATGTGATAGAAAATTTTGCTCAAGTTTAAATGAGCAATTAAAGTGAACTAATCCGAGAATGATTGAATGAAAATGAATTCGCATGAAAGAACTTGGAAACGGTTGAATCGACGAAGAGTAAAATATTATTTTATGATTTATTAAACAAAGTGTTTCAGTGAAAATGACTAATTCAGTGGGTTGATATACAGAAAAATGAAAGCTTATAATCTTATTGTTTTAATATTATACAATAGGATTGCAGACTTAGCCTAATGCCAAGTGTAATAACTAATGCAATCATTTTTCAAAAAAATTTGATGAAATTTAATATTTTTAATAGGAAATTAAATAAAAGCCATTTAGCTTAATCAAATAAAGATAAATTGACGTGCTGTTCAGACAACCCAAAAAAGTGTTGTTGTAACTAAATTTTTGATGCCAAAAATCGAAGAAAAATATTTGATGATTAAAATTTTAATTCTTTAAAAAATAATCATGGCACTAATTTAGATTATTTATGGCTCTTAATGGAATGATTAATGCCATTTTAATATATTTTGATGAAAATTTTCTAATCTGGATTTACTTGATATTAATTATTTAAATATTTTCTTTTGTTCAAATAATGTTAGTAATAAATTTTTCTTTTAAGCCTGGAAAAAATATTAATTTTATCGCTTCTTTTTAAATTTAAAAAAAAAATACAATATTAATATATTGATTAAAATTTTAGTTGTCAATGCATCAATTGAGAAAAATTTATTTAAAGAAAAAAGAAGGAAGACTCTCAAAATTGATTGAAGATCCCAAATTTTTAATTCCTAGTTACTCGCAGCGTATAACTTTAAAATTAATTTTTCAATAGTTTTCTTGAAAAATAATAATGAAATACTTTGGATACAATATCCGATTTCTTGAGCAAAATCTTTTCAAGTGCTTTATCTGATACTGTAAAAAATTCTTAATTTTCGAAATTAACCTCTTTCAAATAAAATAGCTATTTATCCAGCAATTTAATATAAATTATTAAATAATTTGATATATTTAATATTTTTTCGTTTGGATGCTTCCTCAATGAAATTTAACAAAAAATGAAAATTCTCAAATTTATTGTTTTGCCTAATTCAATTACAGATAAATTAAAAAATGTTTCTTTAATCAAATTGATCGATTTTATTAAATTATAAAAAATTGCATGCTAAAATAAAAAATTCAATTTTTTATCGAGTATGTGTCATTTTTAAACGATAAATTTTAAACTGGATTCAAATTTTTTAATCTATAATCTTCAAGAGAAAAATAATTTACCTTAAATAAAAAAGATACTTTAAATTTTTTCTAAATTTTATTCCAGTTTATGTAACTTGAAAATAAAGATCTTCTAAATTAATAATTATTTAAAATATTCTTTTATTTTTTAATCAATTGAAATATTAAATTTAATCAAATTTTCAGAACAGTATTATTGCATGCTAAAAAAATAATTCTCACATTTATTAGAAAATTTTATCATCTTAAAATGCTTAAAAGCTAAAAAATTTTTATCAATTTTATTTTAAATTTAAAATTAAAAAAAAATGGAAAATTTCTAAAATAACAGTCAACCAGTTGCTTGATGAGATTAATAAATTAGTTTGACAAAATAATTTTAATACCGTGCTCTCGAAAATAAAATAATGGATTTTTCAAAATTAAAAGCTTTTTAAACAGTATTTAGAAAAATTATTTATTTAATTAATCTTCATTTGAAATAAAATTTTAATTAATCACTAGAGAAATTGCCCTTCTTTGACTTTTAGAAATAATTTTAAGTAAAAATGAAAAGCTTAGCTATTCAGAAATGCTCTTTTTAATTTCCTATGTTATTTATTTATAATTGAAATTCTTATTAATTTTCAGTTTCATTATTTAATGCATCTAATTGACATTATACAATTTTCTATCAGTGTTATTTTCACTATTGATCGGGTCTGTGGAATCGTAAATAGTTTCAGAAACACTAGAAATTTTTTTAACTTATCGATTTTAAAAATATAAAAATATTTATCAATTTAAATAAAAAATATTTCATTATGCATCATTTTCAGGCGTTTAATGAAACCATTAAAATATTGAATTAATTGCCTTTTTTAAACTGAATTAAAAAGAAGTCGACGGATGAAAAAAAATCAAAGCTTTTAGGAGAAAATAAATTTTACATTTTTATAATGAATTCGAATTATTTGCCTTTATCAATGAATTTTGATAAATATAATTAAATAAAAAACTTGCTTTTATATACTTTTAAGAATCTCTGAGGCTAAAACATTAAATAATCTAATGATTAAATTTTTCCAGATTTTTTATCTCAAAGGAGCTAAATGACAAAAACCTTCGAGACAAAACACTCATTTATTAGATAAATTTCATTCATTTGAATAAATTTGAATGATAGTTTGCTGATGCGAAACTATGTTCAAATAAACGATTTAATTCTTAATAATTCTATATTGAACCGATTGCTCAATTTTAGTCAAAAATTATAAATTAAATATTAATTATAAATTAAATTAAGTGCTTTGATTTGAAAATACGAGGAAATTAGATTTTAATTTATTAGAAGGAGGCCTAAATATTCTTTTTGCTTTAAGTTGTTTTACTTTGATTAAAACGATCTAAGACAGTGGGATATTTCGTTTGTTTTGTGATTGAATGTCACTCTAAATATTAGATTAATTATCTTTAAATCAAAATATTTTACAAGAAAGAATGAATATTATTAAAAAAAAGGTTTCATAAAATCCAAATTTACATCAAAACTCTACAATAGTTTAGGCCATTAACACAATGAAGAGATTAAAGTGAATGGTTAAAAAAAGTAGCTGATTTATGTATATTATAAAATTTTCTTTAAAAATGATATTAATTTATAAAATTATTATAGTATTTTTATTATATATTTTTGAATTAAAAAAACATGAAAATAGCTTGGTGCTTCTAGTGTTAAGCTCAGATTTTCAACAAGACATACTATAAAAAGAGAAATATTGACAGCACTTAATTATTAGTGTTTTTGATAATACTTCAATTGGAGTTCGTACGTAGCAAAATAACAGCACAGATGACAGTTTCTTATTGTTGATAAAAATATTTCAAAAGCGTTTCTCAGAATTATTTCATGTTGCTTTTTAAATTTTTTTAAAGTCAATAATTTAAATTTTTTATTTTATTTTAATTTTAAAATTACATTTTCGAAAATAAAATTTAATTCTCTTTAAAATTTTATCATATATGGTGTTGTATTTGTTTTATTTGAATATTTAATATGAAGGTAATTATTTTTATAAATAAAAAGGATATTAAATTTTTTAGTTACTAATTCTTGCTGCGACATTCTAACAAGAATATCTGAGCCCAATGCTTGGCATTATGGAGTTGAAGCAGTCATATCCATTGAAATTGTCCAACGCAACCTTCAAAGATTTCGTTGACTTGGATTTAATAACACTATCAGGCAACCTATCCATTGAGGGAGCACTCTATTTAAGAAATAAACATGCCAGGCAGTCGATCGTTTCTCAATTTTACAGGAAAACTTCTCTTGTGCATTCTCATACTAATGCCTCTTAATTTGGCCCCTTTCTCTTTTGATAAAGATAAAGAAACTGTAGATAGCTGAGCAGTTTCCAGTCTACTAACTAGTTTATACATTTCAATCAAATATCCTCTCACTCAGTTTTGTTTGGCCCATTCCAAATAATCTCATTTTATTCAAGTCTTACCATAGCCCATTAGTTCTTATCTTTACTATCGAACGTTTTCTTAAGCATCCCGAGGATCTTATTAGCTTTTGTACATGCACTTTTTACCTACGCAGTTCAATTTAAATCAGAAGATTCATAAACTTGATTAACAATAGATAATAGTTTTGAATCATGAGCATACATTTACATCTTATTTGAAACACAAACTGGAAAGTGATTTGTGTAAAGAATGAATTATATTAGACCAAGAACAGACCCTTGAAGAACTACACTTAAAACCAGTTTTAATAGAATATAAGAACTACACGCTGAGTTCGATTACATAAGAAATCTTCTAACCATTTTATCATTTGTTTCCCTATACCATATGCTCGGGGCTAATGTAAAAGGCGTTTATGTGGTACTTTATCAAAAGCTTTAGAGTAATCTAAAAGTTTCTAGTTAATACTGTTACCTTTTGCTGTCTCACTCGTTATCATGTCCAGTATTTTGAGAAGATTGGTTACACATCTTTTTTTAGGGACAAAACCATGCTGACTCAAAACGATAAGATTATTTTTCTGATGAAAAAACACTAATTGATATTAAATGATTACCTAAAATATATAAAAATTTGTTAAGAAGTTTTTTAAGAGTTTTTTTAAATTTTAAATATGGTATTTTTAATAGATGAATATTTCAACAATTTTAATTTAAAATAAGTATAAAAAGTATATCGTTTAAAATCATAATGCCTAAACTACATAATTTAAAAAATGTAATGTAATTTTTAATTAGAAAAAAATGAAGTTTAGAGCTTTTCCTCTGATTTGTTCGGCTCCTCTAAATCTCCTCCGGTTCTATTTTAGCTGTATGAAATCTAGCGTTATCTTGAATAAACAAATCTAACTTTTGATAAACCAAAGAACGATATTTTTCTTTAAATGGATCAAACATTCGTTCTAATTGTTCAGAATAAAGTTCGTTCAGTTTCAGCACGACCGTCTGAACCCAGTTCTAAGTGTAATATTAAGGTCTCCTCTTTTGACAACTTTTGGAATGATTCAGATGGGTTCAATCATTGATTTCTGCTATCATAATTTCGATAAAATATTCACTTGTTTTCACAAGAAATGTTCCATTTGAAAAACCGATGATCAATATGATTTTTTTAGGTAATTTCCTACAAATTTCAATGCATCGTTGAATATCGAAATCTGTCAAAATATGAGGAGCATCTTTTTTCAATAATGACATAAGAGTACTAAAATCTCAAAATTTCTTTTTATAAATTTTAATATAAGCTGATGGACCTAGAAAGAATTTTTTCGGATTTAAGCGAATGGTGTAATTCAAATATTCAGGTACCAGCTGATAGTGATAAACCATGCGTAGTATCGTTTCAAATCAACATCGATAATCTAGATAATCAGAACCATCCATCATGAAAATATTCAAAATTAAGCCTCATTCATTTCGCATATTCATTTCTACAACACGTTT
Organism: Brachionus koreanus; assembly: GCA_016987375.1. Classification (NCBI taxonomy): domain Eukaryota; kingdom Metazoa; phylum Rotifera; class Eurotatoria; order Ploima; family Brachionidae; genus Brachionus; species Brachionus koreanus. The sequence continues at coordinate 1,122,902 of PJRA01000343.1, read as the reverse complement.
ATTATCAATGTCTAAAAGAGTAAAAGTTATACAAGCTGATTTAACGTATAAATTATTATGGCACAACTTTCCTGTTCAAATTGTTTAGTTACCTAAAAATACTGATTATTTGAATGTCAAACTTTTTTTTAACTTGAGACATATTTCATAAATCAATTTAAAATATGTCAAAAAAATTATTAAATTAAAAATTAAATATTAACTTTTTTTAAAATTTATTTTGTCTATAAATTTTTGCCTTATGAATTGTTTTTTTTATGTATAAATTTGAAAAAAGAAAATATCAAGAGCTTTTTATTTTAAAGACAATTATAAAGTAATTTAATAATAAAAATCAAAAATGTGTAAATATAGATAAAATAAATTTGAAACAATAAAAATTGAAAAAAAAAATTAACTTAGTATTATTACTCAGTTGAGTTTATTAGTTCAGTTCATTTAACGAGGTTTTTAAGAACAATTTTAAAAAATTATTTAAAACTTTACTCTTTTTTAAAAAGGCCAAATTTTAAATAATTATAAAAAAGGTGTAACATTATTTTATTTGGAAAAGTACAGCAAGTTTATTCTTCATATAATCTTCGTTATGAAAGATTACAAACAATAATCCAAGTAAACAGTCACGTGTAGTAGCAAATTAAAATAATTTAAAATCATTTATACATTTTGCTTTGTCTTGTTCACTAAATCAATTCAAAACAAGTTTATCTCCAATTTGATTTCATTTTTGAATTAAGCTAAAATATCCAAACCGGGTATCATTTCAATTAAGACAACTCTAAAAAAAAAATATTTAGTTTTATTTTAAGTCCAATTTTATGTTTTCTATAATGTTGAACAAAATTTATTTTAATTTTTTCATGAAAAATAAAACCTTTTTTCAATTTATAGTGAAAAAAAAAAGTTCCGGAAATCAACATGTACATTATTTTAACTAAATATTTTAAATTCATACATTTATCATTTAAATTTCAAAAATTTTTTACTAATACTAATTTTTAAATTAATATCAACTGGTATCAGCTAACAAATCTTTTATTTAATATCAGATCATATTATTTGATATCAGAAAAATTAGATTATATGATGTGACAAGTTAATTTCTGAGACTGTAAAATAAATAAGTTAATTATTAAAAAAAAATAACTAAGATAGAGTTCTTTTATCAAAAGATTGAAATTGTGTTTTCTTTCGAGTAATTCCTGATTGAAAAATCAATTAGATATTACCTATATATTTTGATAATTAAGTCAAAGATTTTTTTATTAACGAAACATTATTAACCAAAATTTAAAATATTTTAAATGTTTTTTTTTTTTTTAAATATTCAAATTTTACTTTTCCCTTTTTTATCTGAAGGAGCTTATGATCGAACAGAAAAACAAATAAATTAAATTAATTAAAGATTTCTTTGAAAAATTGTTGACTGTGAAAAATAATCAAAAAATTATTGAGAAAATTAAAAAAGCGAAAAAAGAGCAGACAAAAATTCTCAAAAATATAGAGCGCAAAATAAACTGACAAAAATGAACTTTGAATTAAATCATTAAAATGAATTTTCTATAAATTTTTTTATTTTTCTTCTTAATTTTTTGAGTTTAATTTATATCACGGACAAATTAAATACATAAGCTTTTTTTCAAATAAAATAATTTTTAGAAATTTTAACGTTTATCTCAGTGACCATGTCAATGCTAGTTAATATCGTAGCCATTGGATGCAATTTAATTTTACGACTTGATTGTTTAAATAGTAAATAGAAAAAAAAACTTACATTCTAAATACAAGCACTTGGCTTTTTTTCTTTTTGTTTTAACCAAATTTAAAATTAAACTATTTGAAATATTGGAAAATCATTATCGGTTTGGCAATCGATAACATTTAAAATGTTCAGAATTCTTTCATTTCAACATTTCCAATCTCGCATTAATTTAAGCCTAAACATTATTGGATTTTTGTTTAGTTAATTTTTTTAAAATTATTTTTTTTTCGTGTTTTTTTTTTCAAATCTTAAAATTCCTGGTCATGTTTTAACAAGTTCATTTTTTTTATTTGTTTTAGATGTGTCTAAACTAGATGTTGAATTATGTTGAATTGAATGCACTTGAGCCGATTGCATAACTAGTCCTTCCAGTTTTTCTACTACACTTATGTCCAATGTGAACAGATCAAAATTAAACAGACTATTCTCGGTGAAACTGAATGGTTTGACTAGGCCACATATTTTTGCCAACAGATCAAATTGCTTAGACGACTGTACAAATGCAATTTTATCATAAAGTCTAAGCATTCTTTTTATGTAATCGGCGTCATTTTTGAACTCTTTTATCTGATCTCGATTGTGATTAGTGGCCTGTTTGTTTTGAGAATACTTTGACTCGGAATATTTTTTATAATTTTTTTCACCTGACGAAGACGAAGAGTTTGACATTGAGGAGACTGTTGACGATGTTTCGTCATCATCCGGCTTAGATTTGGACGCCAGGCCGTTTAAGCAGCCATTTCGGTTCGCTTTTGGCTTAGCATCTTTACTCTGATGTCTTGAATGACCATTTTTGTAGCTGTAATAGCTGTCGGCGTCTGAATCGTTTTCATAGTCATTGCTATTTCTACGCTTGTGATTTCTTCTATTAGTTTGATGGCTATTTGAGGAACGACGATGCTTGTCACGGTCGCGGTCCCTTTCTTTCCGAAATTCATCCTCTTCTTTGTCTGAACATGCCGAATCTTTTCGTCGGCGAATTTTTTTCATTTCTTCTTTTTCTATTTTTTCCACATTTTCAAATTCTGATTTTGCTTTTAGTTTATTTTGCTCCTTGTTCAAACAAAGTGAAGACAAAGATGAAGGCGATGTGTTAAAATTGCAAGAACTGCTTACACTGCTCGTGCAGCTAGTAGTTCCGTTTGTAATGTGCGATGGTGGCGGTGTTATTATAGAATTTAAATTGGACAAAATATTCTCAGAATCGTTTTTGAATTTTTTATTAACTAATTTAGAGTCAACTTTCTCATTCTCAGTGCTTTTTGGCTCAAATGAAGCTGTAATTTTATTGCTAGACTTTATTTTTTTGAATTTTAGCTCCGGTTCGGACTGAATTTTTTTCTTATTTTCGTCAAATTTTGCTTCGGCATGAATTGACTCGTTTGATTGTACAAACGGACGTTTTTTGCTTACGGCAGACAAATTGGACAAGTCAAATTCATTTTTTGGCTTATCCAACTCGTCATTGTTCGTGATGGCGTTTAGCTTGCTTTTGGTTTTGACCAGCGTTTTGCCGCTGTTCGCCTTGGGCACAACTTCTTTGTTTTCGGTCTGTATATCGGGAATGATCCGGTTCAAATTTTGCTTCTTTGGCGTAGTTATCGGGTGCGAAAGGGATGAGTTGGCCTCTATTGGACTGTTTTGGCTGCTCGGCAGCTTTGGCGTTTGACTGGACAAGTCGTTTCGGATCAAACTCTTAAAATTCCAAATATTAGCCATTACGGTTTAAAATAAACAAGCTCGATTTTAGCATAGATTTAAATTACAATTTTAGCTAACCTAAACATCGCTAGGTCCGCTTAGTTCAATCTAGTTTAATTTATTTTTTAAATAATTTTAAGAAATTAAAATTTTTTTTTTATTTTTTTATGAAAGCTAAATTCAACTAAAAGAGTTTTTTTTAAAAAAAAAAACTTAAATTTAATTTAATTAAATACTTTTACTCAAACAAATTGAAAATTTTGGAACTAATCTTTTGATGTTATTTATGACCAAGGTTTTTTTCTCCTTCGAAAACCGTAAAAGTTAAGTAATAATCAAAATTTAGAGCTCATTATTGATTTTATTTTTAAAAAATAAAAGTCTGCCAATTTTTTTTGTTAAGATTTGAAATTCAATAATTATATCAAAGCTGTAGGAAAAAAAAGAGCTAGCAAAAATTGTTTTCAATCTGAATATTTAACAAAAAGATAAGCAACAAATGATTATTATGCATGTTTTTCTCAAAGTCAATCCTTTAAGTGATCATGCAAAATTAAATAAAATTTATTAAGTTGAAATAGATTTAAAAAAATTAAAATTTCGAATTTAAACACTGAATTTTGAAAAAAAAATTCTATTAAATTTTTGACAAAAAAATTTTGGTGGGGACAAACAACTACTTACAAGACATATAAGCTGATTACAAAATTTAATAATTTTAATTTAATATAATTATTTATTTATAATTATTTACTACTCTAATTGTACATTAACATAAAAATATATATTTGAGTGTTAATTATGTTGATTATAAAACTATTTTTCCCGAAAACAAAGTAATTAAAAAAATCTTAAATTTATCTTTTTTAACACATTGCCTTATTTTTATTAATTAGAATAAAAAAATTGGTGCAATTTATTCTTCATTTTTAAAAAAGTTAAAACTTTTAGGAATAATAATTAAGTTAATAGATATCAGAAAATGTCATAGATATCAATTGAAAACTAGTGTTCACTAGTCTTCTCTGAGTTCAAGAAAAAAGTGATAATCTAATAATAATTAATAATAATTGAGCATATTCTATTCTAGTGGATAATGAGGAGGCGCTAATCTCCTTTTCAAGTACCTTTTTGAGCAAAAGTTCATATCTGACACAGAGGCTACTCACTCTGCTTACATGATTGACACACAAACCGCTCGACTAAACAAATTTTTTTAAAGTGATAATCTTAATATAAAAATTTATGGAAATAGAATAGAAAACAAAAAAGAACTTAAGTTTCTAGGTTAATTAAATTTGATTCTAAACTAAATTTTAATCTACTTATTAACAAAATTAAAGAACGTAATTAAAATACACAGCTAAATGTTATTAAAATACTGTCAAACAAAAAATGAGATCTTAATCAAAAAACGTTAGGAAACCTTTTTAAATCTTTATCCGGATCAATTCTAGACTATTCTTTTCCTTGCTTGAATTAATTTTCAGAAAAAATATCAAAAAAAATTACAAGCAATTCAGAATACAGCAGTAAGATCTATACTCAGATTAATATATGATATTCCATCCAATATCATGCATCACGAGGTTTTTTATGAACTTAAATTACTAACAGTGTCGACATTTTGAATTAAGTATGAGATATGTTAGGACAGGACTGAGTCATTCCATTTCATTGATTATCAGACTGGTGGAGGAATGCACAAAGCGGGCTTCGAATCAGGATATATCGAATACCCGACTCCATTGTGTAATTGCTACCTTTCTTTTTCCTCTTTTTTTCTTGAGCCATCAGATATTTAAATATATGTATACTGTTACTGTTTATTGCATTTTAATAATAAATAAAAATAAATAATTTGGAATAATAATTTAAATAATTTTTTATCGTTAAATATTTACTAACAGTTATTAAATGTTGACAGCTTGTTCTATATCTTAACTCTATTAGTTAAAAAATTTAAACAAAATAATTTTCCTTTATTGATCTATCTTGCTAATCTTATGTAATTTTTAGCGACATTTTTACGTTAAAAGATGTTTGAAATTGATAAATTTGCCCATGATTAAAAAAATAATCTAAAAGAAACATAATATTACTTTTTTAACACATTGTCTTACTAAAGTCAAAGTTTAAGATTAAAAAACTAAGTTGTACTTTATGACTAATTTCTTAGATTGTTTTGAAAATTTAGTTTACAATTTATTTTTTTCAGTCATAGGCTTTGTCATTTTAAGCAAAATTAAAACCTATTCTGATTCTTAGAAAACTTTAGACTTGTAATTTTAAGTCATATCTATCCAAAGTTAAAAATAAAAATTTAGCTATCACAAGTTAAATTTAAAGAGATTAAAATTTTATGATTCTTTTTAAGAAAAAAAAATAAAATAATATTTAAAAAAATTATTTTAGAAGTTTATTTAAATAAAATAATTTTTTTTTAATTTTTCAAATAAAAAAGTCCTCATAAATAAATGTAAATGGACCTTTTTTTTTTTAAATAATAAATTTTACCAAAAAACTATTATGTTATTTTATGAACTAATATGAAGATTAAATTTTTGGGACATTTCTATCATGTTTTTAGTTTTTCTTAATAATAAATTCAATATTTTGATTATCAAAATAAAAAGTATAATATATTCAAGTGGGTCAACATATGTTAGCTCTCTTTTTTAAATCTATTTACAAACAATTTAAATAAGCTAAAAAAAAGAATGGTGATGACATTGAACTTTTGTTATTCGATATTTTTGCTTTTCAAATTGTGTGTTTTTTAGCTCAGATGCTTATTATCTAGTTGGTTGATGAAATAGTATAACCTAAATCTAAAACGACAAATACATGTCCGCCTATTTATTATTATTTAATAAAAATTGAAATTATTATTTCTAAATCTTTTCTAAATTATCCTCAGAAATAAAAGAAAATAATTTAGACTTTTTTGAAAATGAAATAAGCAATTTTTGAAATTTTAATTTGTTCTGTTTTTTTTCTAATTGATGAAAAAAAAATTTATTATTTATTTTAAGACTTATTTTAGAAAAATACAAAATTTAAAAGAATAAGTAAAGTTTATCATTTAATTAATTTAAATGATTCAAGTCATCTTTTAGTTGTATGACTTTTTTTTCTATTTCAAAAAAATTAAAAAGCTTAAAGGCGAAAATTTTCACTACATACAATTAGTCCAAAAATTTTTAAACACAATTGAAAATAAGCCAAAAGATGATAAACTTTTAAAAAGGGCGTCTTTTGTGAAAACGCCATTTTATCTTTTGAAAATAATACACACAAGCCTATAAATTTTATTTTTCTAAGTACAAACATAAAACTAAACCTATTTATTCAACAATAATTCAAAAACTAAATCCTTAATTCTGATAAACCAATTTAAATCAATTCTATTTTAAGTGGAGAAGCCTAGTAGGCCGATTTTTCTAAACAAAAATTTATAATTAAGAATTTTGAAATGATGTTTGAATAAATCAAATTATTAATCGAGTTTGAAAAAATTCAAATTTACTAGAGATTTTTTTTCTTTCTCCCAATATTTCACTGAACCTTGATGACAAATATTTTCTAATATAAATAATTTTATTAATCAAATACCTCAAATAACTTAAAATATTAAATTTCATATAGTTAAATTAAATAAATTGGTATTTCGGCTCAAAGCCACTGGTGCAATTATTATTAAGTGTCAAAGAAGAGATAAAAAAAAAATTAAAGAAAAAAAGAAAAAGTAAAATAGAAAAAAAATTAAATAAATTTGCAAATTAATCATTTTTGAAAAGCTTAATGAAGCAAAACCAAATTTAAATGAAAGCATGTGCAGCCTACCTTTTTACTAGTGGGCTTTTTTTTTTCACTGGGATATGCTGAATGCGAGGCAAGAAATGACGAGCCGTTTACAGTTTGATTCGTTTTGGACAAGTTTAAATTTACAAATGACGAGGAATTGGGACTATTGACAGAAGTGTTGGGCGAGTTCAAAGTGCTGTTTAGTATCGACGATGAGTTTGTCTTTTTTTTGAGGCCCGTAGTCGCTGAAGAATTTGATGAGATTTTTTTTACAATTGCACCACTTTCGATCAACAATTTGCGAAATTCGGGATTCGGATCGACGAACGTTATTGCTTCTTTACGAAATCTATGCAGAGGCGTGTGAGAATGCGATGGCGGTAGATCGAGAAAGTAGTTTATGGTGTATTTTTCGTTTGTACCATTAAAATAGATATCAATGGGAAATTCGAATTCGCCGTAGCCGTTCTCTTTGACACAGTAGGGCGGCTGGGTGCATTCCCGTATCGGGTTCTTGAATGTCTCGTGCAGATTGAATACTACTTTTTGAACGACTTTGTCTATTTGCTGCCGTTCGTCGCTTGATCTCAAAAATAAATTCCACTTATAAATGAAATCGCCTATGGGCTCTTTCAGCGTGCTAGCTTTGTGACCTATTTCGAGCACAAATTGTAAAGCCTTTTTTGAAAAATTAAAAATTAATTTAAAACAAATAAATTTAAAAAAATTTTTTTCTTTTTTTTTCTTTTTTGCTAATTTAGCCGAACCATCGTTTAATCATCAAATATTTAGAATAAAAATTTATTTACAAAAAAAAAGCATATAAATTTTTCCAATTAAAAATCTAATGTTATTTTTATCCTTTCTTATATTAATATCTTTTGAGAAATTAATATTAAGACGAACAAATAATCCAGTGGTTGAATTTGTTCAAGTTTTGACTTGATTTATAATTAGTTAAAATGTTTTTTTTTTTTGTTTTTTATATCTATCTAGTCGTCAGACTTTGGTGTAAGTGAAATGAAATAAAAAGAGCCTTAGGCGCCAATTTATGAGTCGAATTTGAAAGAAAAGACACTTGAAATTTAAGTTCATAGAAAAATTTTAATTAAAAAAAAAACTATTGCTTGAATTGTACTAAATTGGTAGATTAGTTTAAGGTTTGACCGTGGTTGTGGTAGCAAATTATGCAAGCTCGTCTAATTTTAAAAAATAAAAAATGATTTACTTCTGCCATTGTGTGAATTGCTTGTTATTAGACTGACAATTACTCTTCTATTTGTATTTCCGTGTTTTTAGTCGTATGAATGGTATTGTTTAAATTACATTATTTTAAAAAATTTTGCCAATTTGTCCAAAAGACTGCCTCTTATGATAATAATTTGGCTTTGCTTCTTTTTTTAAACGAACTCTTCTTTTTTTAATATAATATTTTTTCTCTTTTATTTTTATTTTATTTATTAGCACTCTAAATAAATAACATATCTAAAATAAAATTGTGTATTAGTTTTTCAACAAGTTTTCCGTTTATGATATATTTTAATTTTTTTTAATTTTAAAATTAAAATTTTTCACTTCTGTGTTTTTTTTATAATAATTAAGCATAATTGTTGCCACTCGCTCCTCTCTCTCTTTCTTTTGCTCTCTCATTCTCTCACTTAGACCCATAATACTCTAGTATTTTTGTTATCCAAAAAATGATGAAAATTAAATGCGTGCTTCGAAATTCTCGAGAAAAATTTTCTATTATTAAAATAAAAAAAAATAAGAAAATTATACGAATATAATTTGCATTTTTTGCTTCAAAAATGTATATTTTAGCAAAGCAAAGTAAATGAATATTAACTTGAGCTAAAAATATTCAAATGAGAGCAAATGAGAAGAGCACTGGGGCCCTTAAAGAGTCCATGCGCTATTCGATAAACCGACAAAACAAAATTCTCTTCTAAAGCTACTTTAAGTATAGTGTTTAGGTCGATGAAATAATTAAATAATAATATTTTTTACAAAGAAAATAAATTTAATATTATAATATGATGCATTCATCGCTTTCAAATGTCTTTGCTTATGCAGGTATTTTTAAACAGTGGCCTTAATTGAGAACATTTTGCAAAACTCAACGAATCTAGAGCAATTAACTGATCGATAAGATATGATTATTAGCTGGATGCATGTCAATTTTGTGTTCCAATATTTTGGCTTAAAAATTTAAATTTAAAAAATTTGATAAAAAATTCAACTTGTTTGAATTAATTAAAATTAGATTATTTGAGAAAATATGTTTAAAAACAAACAAAATATTCTTAGAAAAAATTTGATTTTGATCAAATTGATAGACTATTTTAAATTAAACATTCAATTTTTTTAATTTTGAATTCTAGACTAATGCAATCATTCAAAATTAGTATTTTTCATGACAGTAAACACATGCTATTGATCGAAAATTGATTTTTTTTATTCTTTCAAAATAAACTATCATAAAACCAAATTATTCTTAGTCAATAGAATTTACATTTTCACAATATGCAGTTTGAACTAATTATAAAGAAGAAAAAAACAACTAAAATGAATAATATTTTTAAATTTAATAAATTCTTAATATTCCCACTAGCTTTTTTATTTATTTTATTAATTTTAATTTTCAACATCATGAAACAAAAAAAACTAAAAAATTTTTCAACCTTGATAATTTATATTTTCGACTCCAAGAATAATTTTATAAAAAAAATAATCGAAAAATTACTAATTATAAATAAGCGAGAAAAAAATTCTGAATGAGAAAATTTAAAAAAATTTTGTTTTTAGAATTTTAACAAAAAATGAAGAAAAAAATGCATTACATAGGTGTACTTAATAGTTTAGAAAATCTAAATATAATAGATCAAAACTTAAAATATGATAAGTCATTTTGGCCTATTTGAATCTTGAATAGATTTTTTTGATTATTTTCTGTATATGCTATTCTAAGCAAAAGTTCATCTCTCTTAATTTTTTTTACCGAGACATCCTTATTATGATAACATTGTATTAATAGTTAAGTCGTGGGTAGAAATTAAATGAATTGTACAATATCTAAATAGTAGTCATTACTAACGATTTATTTCTAAGTTAGTTAAAAAATCTAAATATAATTTTATTTTAAAAACAAAATATACAAGGTACACATTTAAATGCTGTCGATTATAAAGTTTGAAAAAAAATTTTGCCAAAATGCCATCATCTTATGATTATTTTTCGCTTCTTCTAGCTGTATTTGGCCAAAATCAAGCTAGCTTTACCTGAACAAAATTAAGAATTTAGCTATTTTTTTGTTAAAAATATTTGAAAAATTCTACCTCACTTCTATCGTTAATGATAGGCTTTGAGTTTTCTATAAAATTTTTTAAATATTTGAAATCTTTTCAAGAATAGACTTAGAGAAAAAAAATAAAAACCAGTTTTAATAAAACAGAAGTAAAATGATGAACGCGGGTCTAAATCAAAAAGGATTCTGCTCATGACTGATATTTAATTTTTCTTCAAATTACGTAATTGATTAGTGTAAAGGTAAAATTAAAATCGACAGTTTTATGGATTTTTCAGCTTTACTATCCAGGTACATTATTTAATTGGTAATCATGATAAAATTAAAAATTTTAAAAATATAGATTGAACAAAAAAAAACATTTGAAACAAAAATAAGTGTCTCTAAAATACGAATTAGAATGCAAAATTTTTCTCTAAGCAAAACGAGAATTTAAAAGCTCGGATTTTATGATTATTCCTTTTTGATTAAAGACAAAAAATTATTGATAATTTTTATTGAATTTGACAAGATAGCTGATTTTGAATGATTTTTCAATTTTAACTAAAATAATTTTTCTTTTTTATAAAAATAGCACTTAAAATAATGGAAAATCGTCGATGAGAAGATTTTTAATTATAAGACCAAATGAAAAAAATTAAAATTACCAGAAAGTTACATGGATAATTTTTTTTATATTTTATCATAAATTTGTAAATGGCCTAATACTTGGTGAATTTTAATTTGTTTTTTTTTGTATCTATTGTTGACTATGTTAAACTAAAATCACTTCGATAAGCCTTAAACAAAAAGATATTATGCTAATTTTACCAAGCATAAAATCAAAGCTTCTAATGTTAGCTTACGGCTTAGTTTTTATCTAATAGCCTTTTAATTTTTTACTTAACTTTCTTATCAATGGATACTTGCTCTTTTATTTCAGTTGAAATGTTTGTTTTCTTATTTTAGTAACAATTTAGACTTTAACCTAAATTAAAATCGGCTAATCCATCAGTACGGTTATTAATAACAAATATATTTTTAAACAGCTAATTTACTTTTGCTTTATTTCATCAAATCACTACCGATTAGAAATAAAATATTACCTACACAATTTTAGTAGAAAAAACTGTATCATTTTTCAATTAAATCTGCTTTCAGCTAAAATCAGAAATTGAGAAAAATATAGATTAAGCTGTTTGGATTAGGATGGCGTTATTTAGCCAAAATATATTAATTACATTGAATTTTTTGGTTCGCGAAATTTTAAGAGTTAAGAAATAAAAATTTAATTAATAAATTTGAATCCTAACGAAAATTAAAGGAAACCTCTGAGGTTCTAGTTAAACAAATTTTGCTCAATTTTTGCGTAGATAATGCGTAATTTTATTATCTTGTTTTAAATTACTGAAAGATTTAAATAAACGAAAATCAATTAAAAAAGAAAATTGAAAAATTTTGACTTATTCAATTCAAAGTAATGATTTATTTTTAACAGTTTTTTTGTTTTAGATTTTGATGTACTAAAAAAGGCCAAATATTAGGGTAATTAAATTTTTTTAAACGCTAAAATAAAAATAAATATTTTTTTAATTTAGATTTTTTTTAAATAATAAAGAAACGAAAATACATTACGATTTTGATGCTTTATCATTTATTTTAAGATTTTTTGTTAGATTTCAGGAATTTTTTATTTAAAAAAAAATTCATATCAAAAGTTTGATGAGTGCACTTTTTCACTTTTTCAACAATTTTTCTATTAAAACATTTTTCGAATAAAATTCTATTCACAAGGTCTAATTAACCATATATTTTGTCTAAAATAATAAAAAATTAATCCAAATTAATATATTTTAAATTATTTTATTTAAAAATGAACTTTTAGTAAAAAAAAATTAAAAATTGAATTTTTGAAAGTTATAATAAAAGAGGCAATTAAAAGAATTAAACAGCTTAATTAATTAAACGATTTTTTTGTAAAAATCCTTTGAACTATATTAAGAAAATTGTTATATACACAACGTTTGCACAAATGCTAAAGAGGTAAAGAAGAACCAAAGTTATTCTAAGTTTTTTAAATGTTTAATATGATGTATTCATTTTTAATTTTTTTTGAAAAATTTCTATCATTAATTTTCTTTACATTTAGAAAAATTAGATTGACTAATTATTATAACTTATGTTCTTATCTGTTATAAATGAGGATTAATAGCTAAAAAATTTTAAAAATCAATTATATTCATTGAAAAATTAAAGTTTTCATTATATCAGAAGCTAGTTTTCTTTCGATATAGTTAAATAATACATTGCTAATAAAAATATAGAATAAAGCTAATAAAAGGTTGAAACATATTATAATTTTTTGAAAAAATTTATCAATTCCCTTTTAACGAGCTTTGTATTGAATCGAATTGCCATGGTCAGTTTCTCTCACTTTGGTCATAAAAAAAAATATTTTTCTTTTATAAAATAAAATCATCTTAACTTTAAAAAATGTTGAGTATAAAATTGAAAATAAAATTTTTTTCACTTTTTTTTACCCAGTGCATCTCTTCTTGATACTTTTGTCATATTTAATAAAACTCATTTGATCTATTAAGTAATAGTAGTATATAATACTGCAAACCTTTTGAGTATAGCTTCTATGAAAAAAAAGTTAATTATAAGTATGCAATGCTTAATTTAGCTATCCAAATATTCTAAAAATTGATTTGAATCTAAGCAAAAATCTTCTTATAACCATGAATTTAGTCATGAATTTAGATTTAATAGTAAAAATTTTCTTTTTCGTATTGAAGATTCAAAATTCATTATAAATCATTATTAAAAACATAATCAAAAAGTGAAAAATATTCGATGGAAGAGCTATTTTTTAAAACCTAAAATATCATATATATTTTAAAAATGTTTTCTTCGAAATTAATGTAAAAGAACCTGAAGAACTTCTTTCTTAAAAGTATAAATTCATTTAAAATGATCTATGTATCTTTTTTAATTCAATTAAAAAAGGAAAAGGTTTCATGATAAACGGAATAGTTTTTTTTTTCCTGATTTTTTTACTCCTAATAAATTTACAGTATAAATTAGTGATTTTTTAAAAAATAATTTATTGATTGTCTCACAGATAAAATGTAGTTTTATCGTTTGAAAAAAAAAAAACAAAATGAAAAATCTAGAATAAACTTGTTTTACCTAAAAAATACACAAAAAATTATTATGGATTGACCATAGATTAATTAAAGCAATTTATTCTTTTTTATTCTAAATAAATTAAAAATTAAAAAAAATCAAATTTTTTTATGTATTTTAATCATAAAATTCAAGCTTCACTCAAAACAAATTAAAATATTCCCTATAATGTAAAGAATAAACTGACCATGGTTCTGGTACATAAATAAGTCCTGGATATTTTATTCTTAATTGACTGTCGTTCCAAAGCCAATAGCTCCATAAGGCAACTAAAATAAAAGTTAATTGAAATGTATGAAACAAAAATTTGCCGTTCTGATCCATTTTACGCATTTGGAAACTATTGTATACCAAAACTATATGCATAAAAGCAAGGCTTGATATAAACAATGGTGTAATTTGACCTTCAGTAACCAAATACCTAAAAATTATTGGAATAAATATTCTGAAAATTTATTTTTAATTATTTTACCAATAATAAACTGAACTTAAGACTAGTAGAATATTTTTGAAAATTTTCTGAAGCATACATAATTTTGGATTAGGGAGATCACGATCAAGAAATGAGTTGGCGAAGTAAATGTTGATGCAAAAGAAAAACGGAATGTACCACATGTAATGACCAAGAACCTCGTCATAAAAATAGAGCAATTCAAAAGACTTAACGAGCTCTTTCGGCTCTAATTTTTTCATTATCGGGTTATCTTCAACTGATAAATGCAGCTGATAGCCTATTAAAGATAGACGATGATTTATTGAATCGCCAACTAAGTGAATACTAGCACCCATTATAAAAAATATTATTGACAAATTTACTAGCATTTGGTATGATTTATTCGACGCTTTTTTCATTAGCTTTTTGAATTTAAATTTTTACTAAATTAATTTTTTAAATGAATATTACTTACACTATAAAGACAAAATGGTGTGATAACGTTGTATGCCATGTGAAAATAGTCACCAATGCTTGGCATACTTAAAGGAAACCATTCTTGAGGTGAAACTAGCTTTTTAATTTATTTAATATTAATTTTTAATTTTAATATTTTAATTGCTATACCATAGCTATAGGACGGCCAAAGTCAAGAATCCAATTTTCAAGAGCAAAAAGTGTCCAGATAATCCACTGAAATTTGTTCCGATTATCGTTGATAATTGGCTTTTCAGATTTATTTTTTTTTGCCATTTTTTTATTAATTTTTTGTTTAACTTAAAATTAAAATATTATATTTTTAGTATTTTTTGTTTTTGATAAAAAATAATCAAAACTTTTCACTGTTAAATATTGATAAAACGTAAATTTAATTATCAAGATACTTTAGATTTGATATTTACTAAACGTGATTTTCATGTTTTAATTTATTTATTCAGATGTTTTTGATTCCAAAATGAAAAAGAAAAAAAATTGTTGAATAAAAAATTGACAAAAATCTAATATTTATTTCTGTTTAATGTAGATTTTTTAAAGTAACAAAAATTTTAATAATTTTATTATATTCAAAGTTAAGTTTATTTGTTTCAATATAAAAATTTTATTTAAAAAATTTTTTTTGGCTTCGATAAAAACAATTTGATAAATCACTAATGAGTTTTATTTTCCAAATTAATAAATTTGATTTCACGAACTTTTCTTTTTAAATTTAAAAAAAATTCTGACATTTTATCAGTCTATTTCTTTTTAATATGTGTAGAAAAATGACAAATAGATTTTTTTTTCTAATTATCAAATATTATATAAAAGTATAATATTAAAAATTTTTAAAAAATTAAATGATAAATAAATATTCATTAAATCACAATCATTTTTTGAAATCAAGATTTTTATTGTCATTGAAATCTAGAGTGATCATTTTTCAGAATTGAAAATTTATTTTTCGGAAATTTTATATTAAATTAAAATATTTTATTTTTCAATTGATTAAAATAAAAACGAGCTTTTTGAAAATAATTTTTGATTTGAAAAAAAGCTTTTTCAATTTTATCATAATTAGTCAGATTATTTTTTATTTTATTTTATTTCTTTTTAATATTTTTATTGTTGATCGTGTTTATAATTAAATTTAAATATAGTTCATAAAGAAGCAAAAAACTTTTTTTTTTTAATAATTAAGAGCTAATATTTTTGAAAAATTAAGATAATTCCAAAAAGGTGAAATAAAGGTATTCAAAAAGATTGTTTTAAAGTCTGACATGTAAAAAAAAATATTAGTATTCCGTAAACTAAATTTTTACAACAATTAAATAACAGTCATTAATTTAAAAAATGTAAGAAATATTTAAATTATTTAAAAATTTTATATATTGATTCAGATTCAATTTAGTTTAAAACAAATAAAGCTTAATAAAAAAAAAAGTAAATTTTAATGTAATTTATTTAAACACTAAATCAATTAAATCAGAATACGTGGTATATTTTCTTAAAGTGTTCTTTAAGACGTTCTAATTTATATATTTAATTGATATTGTGGAGTTCTTTAGTGGGCATTTAATCTTTTGAGAAGTGAATGTTTCTATTTGATTAAAATGAACTCCTGCAAAAATTCAACAAAATTTTATTCAACTTTCTTTTAAATTTAATCTATGGGATTTGCCTTTTTTTATATCTCAAAACTATGAATATTATTTTTGAGTAAAAGTTAATTTTTCTTCATTCGACTTCATGCAAAAAGTTGGTCATTTAATCTTCGTAAATTGTGGATATAATCGTCTCTTAAGTTTTATTTTGATCAAAAAAAGTATTTTTTTAAAGTAAATCATCAATTTGATATAATTTTATTTTAATAATAAATTTATTTTAGCACTAGAAGCACCAAACGAGTCAAATGACTCTAAATGAAAAAATTTAAATAAAAGTATTTATTTCAGTGAAAAAATGCTTGGTGCTTCTAGTGTTAAGTACGAGACTTTTATTTACTTTAATTAACGATTCGGGATTTTCGGGAACATTTCTAAAAGTACTTCAATTTTCAATAACCTTACCTTTATAATGCTAACTTTAAATTTAAGTGTAAAATACTAGCAAAATAATCAAAAAATTTTGTTCAAAAGATAAAATACTAAATTTATTGGCTTTTTCAATTACCCTTTTTCTTTTCTTATTTTTCAAATTAATTTGCTAAAAGAAATCACAAAGTAAAAATGCTAGGACAAGATTAATAATTTTTCTATCTCTAAACTATCATGCAATATTTTTGACTCAGTAGGATTTGTTTTTTGGTTTTGAATAACTAAAACTAATAAATAAAATAATCAGGCTATGAAAATATTAAAGAAACTTATAGAAATTCAACTAAAATTTCGGTCTATAATCAAAACTAATCTTTATGATTTAAAAAAATTGCCGCCTCTTAAATCAATTGGATTTTTTTTTCACTAAATACTTGATAAAACAAATAAACAATTCATTTAGAAAAATAAATAAATTATAAATAAAAACTATCTTTTTTTTGTGTGTGTGTGTGTTCTGTAGAACCAATGGTTTAGTAGACTTATCTTGGATGGTACTCATTTTGTTAATTAAAATTTTTATTTAATTTTATAACAAAAGAGCACTATTGAAAACCTTTTGTCGTTTTAAAGTTGGGGACAATTAGATAAATATATAGGTGTTGTTTTACTCATAAAGTTAACGATTTTTTTTCAATTATAATGATAATTTATTACTAACATAAAAATTGAAATTATCGGGCCAAATATACAAAAATATAATTTAAATTTTGTTCAATATGAATTGAATTTTTTTCATAAATTAATTAACGGTTTGATTATTTGAAATTTTTAGAATAAATTAAGTACTTTACATAAATTATTTTATTTGCCCTTAACTCAAGTCAGCTAAGAATTTCGATTCAAAAGCTAAACATCATCAAAATAGTGCAAATTATGTACTCTGTTTTCTTTCAAATTTTCGTATTATTTCAATATTATGAAGACGATTTTCATTTATGTTTTCTAATGTATGCGTGTATGTTTTTTCTTCCTCGATAGCAATGATGTTGTATGAAAAATTTAAGTTACACTTTTCATCCTTAATAAAACTATTTTCAAATTATTCAATTTTGCTCTTTTTAAATTATAGATAAATAAATTATTTTCATATAACAAACATTTTCGAAAATTTTTCTTTCATTTAACAAAGCAAAGAAGTTTTAATGAAACAATAATGAAGAGAAGAAATGTCGATTCGACCAAGCATCGAAAGCAGTTTCCAATGAGAAAATGTAAATTTACAGAAGGAATGTATGGAAGGTGAGTATCTAACTTTGAATATACAAAAAGGTGTGTCTTCTATATGATGCTTTATCTACTAAATCAAATTTTAATACTTGGTTCTTTTTTATTTAAAAAGGATTTTAATTCTTTTCAACATTCAACATTTAAAGATAGCGTAGCAAAATTGAGAATTTTCTTTTTTATAAATCTCCTTTTTTATAAATTCAAAACAATAGGTTAAATTTTTAATAATTTTTTCAATAATAATCAATTTAATTTCTAAAATATTAGAAAATTTTTTTTCGGTTTTGGATAAAGATTGGTTAAATATTTTGAGAATTTTTTATCAAAAAAAGTCCAAAATTAAGAGTAATGTATAAACTAAAATCAGTTTATTTAATCAAAAAGACTAGTGTCAATCCCATGGGGTGATTGAATATAGAAAGAAATAATAAAATAAAATAAATAAATTTGATCTCTAAGTTTTGCAAGTTTCAATAGACATTTCATTGACTGATTTCACTATTTTTTGTTTAAAATGGCCAAAATCCAACATTATATCCTATAAAATGAAGACATTTATAAATTTTGAATAAGAATAATGAAACGTTTTTTCGCTAAAATCCTTAAATTTCCCTTTTAATGGGACATAGAGGTTGAATTTATTTCTGATGATAATTAAATAATGTTTGAAAGAGAATTCTCGAAGAGCCTTCAAAAAAATATGTAAAAGAAAATACTTTATTAAAATTTATTAAAAAATTTTAATAAAGAACATTTTTTATTAAAAATTCTGTATTGAATTTGATTACAAAATTAAAAAATATTAAAAATAAGTTTGTTTGATAATATGGTTAATGGTTTGAGACACTTTAGTTAATTGGATTCTTAAAATTTTCTAGAACCAATTTCCATGTCCAGGACCACGATGCAATACAAATTTTTTTTTAAAATTAAAAAAAAATAAAAAATCAATCAAAATCCTTTTTCTCTGATTTAATAATTCTCAACATTCGGAACTAAACAGTGCAACTAACTTAAACCAACATATGTATATTGGTATTCTATTTGAGAGAGAACGAATTTAAAAATTTTTTGAATCTGTGAAAAGCAAAATAAAAAAATCGCCAAAAATTAGTTGAATGACAAAAATTTCTTATTTTCTTTAGATATCTCAATAAGAATTCATTAATTTTAAAATATCAATGTATCTTAAAGTATTGGAAAATAAAGAATTAAAGATTTAATTTTGACTCTGTAAATTTAAATTTTCGAATGTAAATTAAGTTTAAGCTTATTCTTAAATGCCATTTTTAATTTTATTACTAAGTTTTCTGGACTAAATTGCAAGGTTTTATAGCGTTCAAATAAATTTAAAAAGTGAATTTTATTTTAATTTGAATTTTGTCGTCTACATCAATTTAAAAAAAAATGATAAAATTTCAATATTTTTTCTTCTAAAAAAAATTAACACAATTTTTTAAGAAATTTTTGGAAACTTAATTTTTAAATTTTTTCTAGCAATTCATTTGTCTATTTGAAATTTTTGCTTCTATGGGCTCTGATCATAACTGCTGATTATCTTTTGGAATTTCGGTTTGAATTTTTGTGGCCGTTTTGGCTACTTCTACGAAGCCTTCATGACTCTGTAAAATACCAAGGAATTGTAATTAAAAGCCTAAAGAATAAAATGAATTTTATTTTTAATTTTTTTCTCATTTTTACAGATTTTCGCCGTGTTTTTTGCATCAATCGCTTTTTTCTCCGACCTAGTATGTTATATGTTTTTACCGGTCAATTGGTTATTCTTTATAGCAAGCACATACGTCTGGGTGCAGTACGTTTGGCACACTGACAGAGGCGTGTGCTTGTCCACCGTTCTCTTATGGTTGTTATTTGTTTACATAGAAGCGTATCTTCGACTAAGTAATTTTAGAACAATTGATCTCTGCCGACCTCTCGCAGCTCATTGTATTGGCTACCCCATAGTAACCCTCGGTTTTGGCTTTAAAAGCTACGTTAGCTTCAAATACCGGCTCAAAAAACAGAAAAAAATTCAAAAACTAAACGAATTTTATCATTCACTGGTTAAAAAAGCGCTTCCTTTGGAATTGCAGCTGAGAGAGGCCGAATATGATCGAGAAATTTCTATTAAGGAACAAAACACTCAAACTGGTTCCAAAATTAGTAGATTTTCTAAAACAAGTATTATTTCTACTGCGTTGTCGTATTATTTGTACAGCAATCAGCCAAATAGCAGCTCATCCAGCAGTGTGGCAGCCGATGATTTGCCCTATATTCAACAAAAAAATAATGTAAATACGAAAAAAAATAGTGAAAAAAATTTTAGTCAAAAATCTAATAATTCTGAGTGTGTGGACTTTGGCAAAGTTAATTTTAGTACTACCAAACAATATTCAAATTGTAGCATAAAACAGACTAAGCAATTGAATAATACAAATAATGCTGAAAGTAGTGAACAAGTTGATGAACTCAATTTGCCATCTTTTTCAATTCAGTCATTGGGATTGACACAAAACAATTTTCAAAATCAAAACGGAAATGTAAATCTGAACGGTATTAATGTAAATAATAATGGAAGTCTTGTTCTTTTGAGCAATGGCTCATCTAAAAACAGTTCTAATCACAATCGTTCCTCATCAAACTCTTATATACCCAATAATAGTCATACCAACATTAATATAAATATGACTATTAACACAACTGCCATTGCAACAGCTACAGCGAATGCAACTAGTAATAACAATCGACAAAATTCTCCGGGCGATTCCAATACAACTTCCACTACAAGCTCAAATTCGAAAAAAAACAAGAATAAAGAAAATAAAAATTTGGCCATAGCAAATCCAAAGCAGTCAAATGGAAAATTATCCGAAGAGGCAAGAAATGATTTCAATTACAAACAAGAACTGATTAATAGGTAATTTCTATTCTTATTTTTATAACAAATAAGTCCTCCGCAAATGAAAAATTGTCACGTATAAACATCAATCTGTTAAGCAAAGACAAAAATCTATTTAACACAAAATAAGTCAATTTAAATCATTACTGTTGACCGGCCAACTATGGACGGTAAATACTTGCACTGTTTAAGCTTATTAAAATGATGAATATCCAATTACTGCAGGTGTTTCTCAAAATCCTCAATGTTCAGCATACTTATCAGTGATATTTCTAGAAGAAATGAGATCAATAATTAATAGTTACTTTTTTTGATTAGAAAAAAAATGGAAATTTAGAAAGTTAAATGAAAAAATATTTAGAAAAAACGAAAAATGGCTTTTCAAATGGAAAATTAAAATTTCAGTTGAAAAGTCATGCTTAGAGGTTTAGTCAAATACAATAAAGAACCATCTAATTTTGATCTCAAGTTATGTGGAAATAAAATTAAAAGCTAATTCGGTATCAAATTTGATTGTAATTTAAATTTAAATTAAATGGTTGACGAAATTAAATAACGCTGTAACTCAAGGTTAAACTTAATTAAGATTTATCTAACAAAATATGGTGTAAATTTTAGCACACTAGTAAGCCTATATTAATCTCTAAATGGATTTATCATAGATTTTTCCTTCGGATTCTTTTTTTCATAATCTAGAAAAAATTTTAAAATATGCATTCTGTAACTCTCTTGTAATTCTAACTGTATATATCTGTATATCTAATTTTGATTTTTTTCTATTTTATTTATTTTTCTATTAATTTTACTCTGAAAGACATTAGCTAGGTACAGAATAAAAACAAATAATTAAATAATGTCATATTTATAAAAATAAATTTTTACTATAAGACGTCTTTTATAAAGGCAAAGTAAAATTTTTGACCAAATTATAAATGATACAAGTATCTTTTTCAAAGATAATGTTTAAATTTAATTAAAGAAACAGATTTTTAAATTAATCAACGATTTTTGACAGACTTATATACAAAGAAAAATTTAATTAAACTTGAAAAATTGTATTTTAAACTTATAATTGGTTAACCATGCAGTTTGGTGAAAATTTTACATCGGAAAAAAATGAGAAATTTAAAAACATCATTAAAAATTATTCTAAAATAGTTAATAAAGATGGCAACATGAAGTTTAGTACGATTGTACTATTGTACTATTGGGCTAGAAATTAATTTCCAGGCTGAGTTTTTTACAGCGGATGTACAAATTTATGTACAGAGTGTACATGAAGTTTTTTTTTGGTAGAATGAAATATTTTTTATTCTGATGGGCCCTCATGTTTCAAATAAAGAGGCTGAAATTTTTTTCTTTTTTTAAATAAACTACTAGTACGATAAGTTATTTTGCTAAAATAGAAGTTTGTACACAATGTACAATATTTTTTGTACCAAATTTTTGATAACCCTTGAATCGTACAAATTTTTACTATTCAAAGTAATTATAATAAAAAAATAAAAAATATTTTTTTTTTCAGAATTAATTAGTTTATTCAAAAACATAATCTTACTGAAGGAAAAAAAAGTTTAACTTGAATATTCAATTTTTGAATTCAAGCAAGACTGTTTTTTTTTTTTAAATTTTAAGAGGGTCTAAAATTTTTTTCTTAAGCTGTACTCAGGGTGGATATATAAAAAAGTATGTGTTGAACCGTTAGTTTTTTTCATCACGAATAGTACTGGAATCGTACAGTACAATCGTACTATACTTCATGTTGCCAATAAAGATGCACTCGGCTGACTAATTCACTTTCTTTTGACAAAATTTAATTTTTAATTTTTAAAAATAAAAATTTGTCTTATGTCTGATATGTGAACTGAAAATTGTGAGCACTTTCTTAAAAGTTTATACCGCACTCACAACTCACACAAATACCACTACTTCTTAATTTTATTTAATTGAACTATTACAGATTCTGCAGCTACTTTGGAATCTCATTACTTTATGATTTATTTTGTCATATCTATTTGTTAAAAGTGGCTATTATGCTAATTTTTTTTGATATATTTATTTTCACCTTTTCCCCTGAAATCAATAAAATTATTCATTTTGACAAAATTTACTGATACATTCATGGAGGCACAAATTTGACTTTATTATAACAAAAAAGATACTTTACTAAATTTAGATATTGTTTTTTTTTTAAATAAATTAGGCAAAATTAAAATCTAAATTTATGCAAATTGATAACTGATCTAAAGTGCACTTATCAGACATATACAAAATTTTTTTACAACTGGGAAAAATTTTAAACTTTTACATTTAAAACCTATTTTAATTAGAAAAAATTTAAGAACTAAATTTTCTGAAAAATTAAAAAAAAATTTTACTAAATTATCAAAAAATATTAAATAATTTCCAAACAATTTTAATAAAATTTCAAAAATTTTTTCGCAAAAAATTTACCACGAGTACCAAAAACTAATTCACTATTTTTAGTCAAATTATAGTCGAAAAATAAATTTCAAAAATATTTCTTTTTCATTATTATTACCATTTGTTTACTTGTTTTATTAGTTTAATTTAAATTTAACATAAACAAATCCATATGATGCGAAAGTTCAAACATTAAACAAGCAAAGTCTAATAGTTTTTAAAATAAAACAAAAGAATTAAGTTTAAATGTCAAAATATAATCAAAATTTATATTTATCAGATGACAAAATAAAATAATAATAAATAAAAAATTTAATAAATTAATTTTAAATTGATATATTTTTAATTCTAAAAAATTAAAGCCTTGAAGAAGAGTTGAAAAAGCTCAAGATTGAAATAGAACAGCAGAAAAAGGTAGAACAATATCTTCGAGATCAAATCAATTACATCACAAAATGTGATCGTTCCGAAAAATTAAAACAAGAAAATGAAGCGCTTCAGTCAAAGATAAATGATTTGAGAGGCCAAAAGGAAAAGGAAAGAGAACAGTTTGAAAAACAATTGCAAGAAGAGCGAAAAAAGCGAACAGATTTGGAAATTCAACTGGCCAAAGAGAAGAAACTTAGAGAAACGAGTAGCCAAGCAGCTAAAAAATCTTGTTCTCATAGCATATCGAATGGACCAAGTGTGAGCGAATTGAACCAGAAAAAAATAAACCATCTTGAAAGTGAAAACAAAGAGCTCAAAGATCAGTGCCACAAAAAACAAGATACTATTAGCAATCTTGAGAGCCAAATAAAAAATTTGTCCACTTTGGTGCAATCGAACGAAAATGTTGAAACCTTAAAAGAAAAGTTGAAAAACATGGAAGAAAAAACTGCCAATCTTCAAGAAAGTCTTCGCGAAGAGACTCGCTTTAAAATGAATTTATTTTCTGCCCTTGGTGAAGCCAAGAGACAAATCGAATTTTTTAACCGTAATTAATTTATTTTAAAAAAATAATAAAAAAATGATAATTTAAATAATTTTTTTAATTTAAGGTGAGTTGGATGCCAAAGACACTGAGCTAAATATGTTGAAAGCAATTTTGTACAAGCAATCTCTGTCAAACAATTCATTCTCGAATGGCCTGTTGAATGAAACAGCTCAATCGGATTTAATTAGTCAGCTTTTGGCAAATCAGCTAGCTAATCTTCAAAATCACAATTTTAACTCGAGTCAAATAGATGGCAATCAAAATTGTGAAGGATCTCGCAAGTTAAGCTGCTCATCGCCAGGTATGACTGATGTGAATCAGGGGAGTTTTTCGCCACCTCCTTGCAATGAAAATAGCTTGCAAAATTTCGATTCAGACAACTCGGGACTTAATAATGTATTTCCCAAAATCTAATAAGTAAAAAACATCATATATTTTTTAAAAAAAGACAATAAAATAATTAAAAATTAATTATTTGTTTAAAAATTTTTGATCATTATCATGTAGACGTATTTGTTGATAGTTGTCGTTGCGTTAAACATATTTTTAAATGCAATATTTTTTGAATGTAAATTTTTCTTGCTTAAATGTTATTTTTAAATTAGTATAAGTAAAGACTTGTTTCTGAAGCAAGCAATCAAAATGGTTGTTCAAGATAACCTGATTTAGCCTTTAGTTTTTAATGTTATGTATAGTTAATTTGGAAAAAATGATATTTGTTTTTTTTTGTTTCAAATGTTTAAGTGAAATAAAATAAATTTATGGCCTAAATAAAACAATAAAATTTAAGAATTTTTTTTTAATTTAAATAAGTTACCTATTTTGAATTTTTTTATAAAAAATTTTAAATTTAAAATTTCTATCACTAATTAAACCCTAGAAGAAAATATTTAATTGCAGCTAAATAAAATTGCTTCAAAATTATAAAATAATTTTACTTTTAAAAAAATAAACCAAGTACAAAAGTCATCGGCAAATAGTTCAAATAAAAAATAAAAATTGTCAGAGAGACACAACGAACTTGAGTAACACAGCATTTTAATGTTCGTTGTGGCAGGATTAAATCATTTTGGCATATTTATTTGATAAATTTTTACAGATTCTGAAACTAGAGAAAATTCTGAACAAAATGTTGGGACCACTTTTTTTTTATTTTTAAGCAAAATAAAATTGCTAAAAATACGTGTAAAATCCAAAAAAATATGTTTAAATTTTTTATTAAAAGACTAAACTAATAATGAGTTAGAAATTTTTAGATGTTCTGCAGATTTTGCTCTTGATTTTCCCGAAAAATATGTTTTCAAAACTGTCCCATAACTCATAATACATTTGTAAGCAAATATTAACATAAAAAATTAAACTTTATAAGAAATTTATTTAAGTTCTAAAAACATTTTTCAAAATACAACAATTTAATTCTTTTTTGTGTAATATTAAAATTTAAATATTTTCTTTGGCAAACCTGACAAATTTGTGATAAAATTTAAAAAAAAAAATTATTTCTGTGAAAGTTTTTAATATTTGTGTCTTTTTAACAAATTTGTGATATGAAACTTAAAAATTGATAAATAAAAAAATGTGTACATGATTTAAAAGGGCCATAACAAGTTAAAAAAACTAATTTCAAACTCAATGAGATTTAATGTCATTTTTTCTTTTTGCTATTGTAGATAACGCACTAAAATTCATACATAACGCATGGTGGCAATGCTATATTTAGCAATTTTAAGGTCTTAAAATCCTTCGACCAGTTGACCAGGTATTGTATTTGAGAGTAGTATAGTAATGTTGGTTAACCAACGCTTTGTCGACCAAAATCGCCAAATTTGGCTAACTAAAACTGGGTTAGCCAATTTCCTCACAACAAAAAAGTTATACAGTCAATACTCGAAATTCCGACTAAATTTTGATTTCCCATTACTTCTTGATAAATTATAAAGTAAACGTCTGAATAATTTCTGAATTAGGCATAAATTTTTTCACTATTCAAACAAAACAATTGTTAAATTTATTTGAAATTGTTTTTATTTTCTTTTATCTAATACAAAATAAATAATATAAAAAGCATTAAAGTGTTTATTTACAAAAAAGTTAATTGTTAAAAACAAAAAATTGATGAACTGGGGTTAAAAGAAATTTTACAGATTTGACTCTAGATATTAAAGAAAAATTTATTAAATTTAGGAATAAAAATTTAAAAATATATTATTTTATCCGACCTTTTTAATTTTTTAAAAAGTACCTGATCTGATTATCGAAGGTTGACTGCAATCAGATAACAGCTAAAATTAGCTTAAAATTAAAAACAATCAAAAATTGAATTTTTCTATTAATATAGCTTTAAAATGGTTTTTTAGAGTAGAAAATTTAAAATAAGTTTATTTTCAGTATTGTCTAGTATCAAAATTAAAAATTTCAACTTTTGAAAAAATAGGATCAAGAACAAATATAATTTTTATTGAGGATTAATTAAAGACTAATTCAAAAGTTTAAGTCATAATATTGTACTTTCATTTTTGAACTCGAAATTTAATTTTTTTTTTCGTTCAATTTAAATTAATAAATTATTTTGAAAAGCTTAATCTATTTTTTTCCTATAACACACAAATCATTTATCCGCACATTCTTTTATGATGAGTTAAAATTCTTTTTTTAATTTATCAATAAACAAAAAAGCAATTGTTAGTTAACCTAAAAATTTTAAATCATTATGCTCTTAGTTGGACTTATGATTTTAGTTGGTAACCAACCTTTAAGAAAATGAGCCATTAAACGAAAATACGATTATCAAAAGAAAAAAGATCGTCATACATAACGCGGGCTTGATGAGGAAGAAGTAAGATCACTTCTAGCTAATCTAGTTGTATGAAAGCTAACGCTGTACTTGTACCTCTTCTCTTCGTAATTTTTAAAAAAGGACCAAACGCTGCAACAAACTTAATCAAACTGTTTGCAGATGACACCATTAGAAGCCTTCAAATGCTGGTCCTTAAATACATTCAAACAGTTGTACATTTCGTTTCAAGAAGAGTTACAAAATTAGTATTTAGCTAAAAAAATTTAAAATATGAGAAAAAACTTATCACCCCCTCTCCAGCTGGAGGAATCAGACAACATTCAAGAAGAAATTTTCAATGTGTCGTTGAATATCGAAATCTGACCAAACATTAGGAACAACTTTTTCCAATAGTGACATAAAATTACCAAAATTTCATTTTGTTAAATATTTTAGAATTAAATAAACAATGAGTCGGGCATGGCTAAATGAAAAATAATCTTATATTTTTACATTTTCATATTTTTAGATTTTTTGTGCAATTTAAGAAATTTTTTAATTTTATTTTTGTTTACCAAATAATTTGAGAGTGTTTCTCACAAAATTTTATCACTCAACGTAATAGTTTAACAAACAATGAGAAAGAAAAGTTGGACACGCTATACATTTGCCATCATATCTTCTATTTAATCATGTCCAAGAGTCAATTTATCCAGGGCTTATCAAAGATTTTCTTGTATCAAATAAGATAACATGTTATTTTGAACTTTTCGCTCAATAATATCAAAAATAAAATCTTTAGATAAAATTAAATTTTTTTATTTTTAATTTAAAATTTTATTTACAAAAAAAAACTGAATGACAATCTAATATAATATAGATTTGATCACACATTACATTAAGAAAAAATCTATTTTAAAATTATTTAAAATAAATGACTTAATGAATAATTGTTTAATCAACTTTAATAATTATTTATTTGTAAAACATTCAAATCTTAACACATATAAGTAAAACAAGAAAGAATAAGCTAAAAAAAAAATTTAGTTGTCTCAATCTGTTTTCATCACATCAATCAATTTCCTTGCCACAAACCTGATTGTTTAACCCTTTAAAAAAAAATATTTTTATTTTCTCAAATTTTGAAAAAGTCTATTTTAAAAAATCTAATTTTATTAGTAGATAGTAAAGGCTGACTATGCGGAAAACTTAGATTTCATGTTAAATTAAACAAAAACAATTTATTCAAAACACAAAATCATTAGTCTTCCACAAAGATACAGCATTATTCTTGGTTAGTTGTTAGTTAAAAACGTAAGTTTCGAAGACTCAGAGTTTTGTGTTATTTTAAATTATCTGAACACAAAATCACTGGTCTTCCAACCTACGTGTTCTATTGCTAGTTCTATTAGAAAATGAGAGCAAATTTAGAATCGAACATACGTCATTTGAAGTAGATACTGAGCGTTTTGAATTTGTTCAGCACTACCGGTAATTGTAATTA
Source organism: Brachionus koreanus (assembly GCA_016987375.1). Lineage (NCBI taxonomy): Eukaryota > Metazoa > Rotifera > Eurotatoria > Ploima > Brachionidae > Brachionus > Brachionus koreanus. The sequence goes on along the minus strand of PJRA01000343.1, from coordinate 1,094,345 downwards.
CTCGGTCATTGTTACCAGGTTGTGGCTTGTCAATTGTAATGCCAGCTCCAGATTGTTCTCTTATTTGCTGAATTTTGGCTCCTTTGGGCCCAATAATAGCTCCAGCTAACTCGTTCGGTATTGTCACTTGATTAGTCATTGCATTGGGCTTGATATTTTGTATCGTGGCATTTTGAGCGCCGTTTTGTAAGCCATGATCATAGCTAGACGTGTGTCTCGGTGGATTCTGAGGAGCCTTGTGCTGGAAGTTACGAGGTGCGTTGCCTCTTGGTGCATGATCCTGACGTCTACGATCGCCTACATCGCGAGGACCCCGGCCTCGATGGTCACCAGGGGGAGGACCACGGTGTTCTTTTTCAAAACGAGGACCGCCCTGTGGTCCTCCGTGGTGAAAACCTCCAGGTGGACCGCCGCCACCACCCCGAGTCGGGGGACCTTGGCTTGCTTTTTTTTCACTCACATAGCCACCGTACTGACTCGCCGAAAATTCGTTGAAATTTTGCGGGTCATAAAGTCGGCTGGCTCCTTTGGGCGGAGCGTTTTGAAGAAGCTGCAATGTTTCACGCAAACAATTCACTATGTCCGGCGCTTTGCCTCTCATTTGACAAATACGCTCAGTTGACATTGGTGCGCATTCTGAATACACTTTCATGTCCAAATTGTGACGCTAAAAAACGACAAAAATATTATCAAATTGATCAAAAAAAAATTAATTTATTAAAAATTTTTTAAAAATTTGACATTAATTTTGGAAATTCAAATTTTTTCACCGTTAGAAAAACAACAATAATTTTCGAATGAAATTAATTTTATGCATTTTTAGTATTCTTTTTAAATAAAATTTTTTAAAAAATTTCAAAATGATCGTCTTGATGGACGCAGGGTTAAAACTTTTTTTTCTAAATTTTATTGTTAAAAAACTAAACTCAATTTTTTTTATCAATTTTTATAATATTTTTTTTTAATTTTTTTTGGGCATGGCCATTTTTTGGCGATCCTATAGTCGCCACTCACGGTACAGTACCCAGCACTTTTAAAGATTATCTAAAAAAATTAATTATTTGCATCTGAGTTTTTTTTAGAAAATTCGTTTTTAACCCGCAGATTGATATTGACATTAATTTTTAGTTTGACTAACCAAAAGGGCTCATGTAATTCAATAATTTAATATTTTGCCTGATAAATATGTTTAGATTGATTAACTATCAAACAATGGTATAAAAATCTGAAATATTAATTAGAAAAATTTTTTTGATTGAAAGCTTTAAAAAATTAAGCAAAAATTAAAATTGAATTTTTATCCAAATTAAATTCAGTTTTCAATAGAGAAAAAAATTTCTTTAAAAAATTCCATATTCGGCTTAAAAGAAAATATATTCCTTAAATTTCTATTGTTTAATTAATTTTGTAGAATAAGAAAAGGTTTCTTCTACTGAAAATAAACAGACCCTTGTTTATCTTTAAAAATTTTAAACGGGCGATTTGCTCCGAACTTTTTGATAATAAATTTGTTAATTTTTTTTCCAAAAATTACACTTAATCTGGTTCCCATTTTTTTCAAAGACAATTTAAGCACCTTTCTATATCTTTGTTATTCTCATGGGAATCAATTGGCGGTTAGGTGTCCAAAAATAAAAAAAAATTTTAAGTCTTAGAATTAAACAAAATTTAATACTAAATGGGTTTTAAAAATTTTGCAAACTGTATTTCTGCACAAAAATAAATCAGTGTTTTTAGAAAGATCTTAAATAATTTTAAACTCTTTTTTAAATTACAAAAAAAATATGATTTGATGGAAATTTTCTTTTTAAATCTAGCTAGTCATTATTTTTAAGAAAAGAAAAAATTTACCGTGCGTAGATCCTTTATTTTTTCGCCACCTCGTCCAATTACACATCCAGCTTGGCTTTGGTGCAGCAATAGTCTGAATTCGAAAGGATGATCAGGTGCATTTTTGGCATTTTCTTCAATCAACGGAATGACGTCCAAAATGGTCGTGAGACATGCTTCTGTGTCGCCACCAATTAAAAGCAGTCTATTTAAAGCAAAATTATCATGATATCAAGTGAAAATAACAGATTTTAAAAAAATGATGGACAAGGCCAGTAACCAAAAGTAAAAGTATTAAATTACCGTTCGGGACCGTCGCAATCGGGTACTTGTATTATGGTCTTGTGCTATTAGATTAGATAAATTAAATAATAATTATCAATCGAGATGTATTAAAAATTAAATGATATCGATTGGTATTAAGTGATGGAATCAATCAAATTGAGTCGAGTATTGGAATGGTCAGTTTAGTAGAGTTTATAGTGGTTATTTTAGGTCAAAGACAAGACAATATTGAGACAATTTATTTGGTCAATTGGTGTTGTATGTGTTGGTGATGGTATGAAAAAAAGAGAAAAAGACATTTTATAAATGGTGAGAATTAAATTAAAAGTAAAAAAGAGTTTAAAATAGCAGCAACTTTTTTAAACAAACGGAACTTGAATTTAATGATAAGGCTTTTTAATTGAGGTAAATTAAAATCTAAGTAATCTTGAATGCAAATAGGATTTGAAGTATCTTGATCGATTGGAGATGGCCACGGGCTAGTAACAACAAATATTTGATTTAGAATTAAAATTTGGGCGGGATTTGGGGCTATAAATTGTTAAATGTTTCTATTGACCAGCCTGAGTAAATATAAGAGCATTTTTTTAACACTTTGTACATTAGTGACGTAATACTTTTACAATGAAATTCAAATTATTTTAATGACAGTTTAAAAATCAATATTTAATTAAACCTAAATTAAGAATGCTAATGATTTATTCTGCTGCTATTTTTGGGATAAACTCTTTTTTAAGCCGTAGAGTAGGACCTGTGGTCAATTTGAAAAAAAAATACATACATCAGCTCTGAGTCTCTTTATGTTAGTACCGCCTCTTCCAATTATGGCACCGGCATCCTTTCAGAAATATTAAATAAATACCATAGAAACTAAAAAAAAGTTGAATTACTTTGCTAGGAAGAAGAATTCTAAGATCAACTTTGCCCAGCCTGTTTTGAAAGCCGGTTTTGTTGTGCTGCTGATTTGGATAGGTATCAGTGCGCTGTCTTTTCTGTGAATATTGTCCCTGGTTGTGATCGGCATGACGCTTTTGGCCATGGCCGGAATCACCTTGTCCATTTGGCTTGGGGTCAAAATTAGCTCCAGACTGGTGTGAAAACGCAAGTTCAGGAGCAACTAGAGGCGCCGTTTGATACTGGGGTATATTTTGAAATTGATCATAGACATGAGCCTGCTGCTCCATCATCGATTCTCTATGAAATAAAAAAATCGATATTTTTTAAAATTAAATTCGCAAAAATAAATTAAGGTAAAACTCAAAGAATATCAGCAATTACTAAGTGTACGCCATTAAAAAATAAAATAAAAAAATTTAAATTAATTTTGATTAATTTATGAAAATTGAGACGAATTTTGAAATTAATTTGTTGAATTAAATCCCTATAGATTGAGAATGACTTAGCGAGACTGACTGCTTCTACGGTTCAATTGAATCTAACAAGAAACCATGATGAATTATTTAAAAATTCAGTATTGACTTGTCTCTTAATTAAAATTGTGCATGCATTGCAAACCTGAAGAAAAATTGCGGGACTAATAATGACACAAATTGTCTCGCTAAGTCAGTCAAAAAATGAATGAAATGCTTGAACCCACCATTTTTTAAATTTAATTTCACAAATGTTACTAATGACCGAATATTTGTCTTAATCTGTTTAACAAAATATGTCAAATCAAAACTAACAAATGCTTCTTTGACTTTTGCACTAGATGCCCCTAACAAGTCATTTGAAAAATAACATATCATGAATCTTTTGAACTTATTTTTTGAAATATTTTAGCACGTTAGAATTGAAATTCAGTCCTTCCATCGGACACATGAAAAGAGTTAAGAATGTTTGCCGCTTCTATTTGTAAACAGAAAACAACTTTAGCATGTTTTTTAGAACAATTGAACAAGATTTTAGATACTAGTTTTTAAAAAGTTAAGAATTTATTTTGCCAAACAATCTTTAGATCTAAAAATAAAAATCAAAAGAGTAAAATAGAATTAATAAAGATAAATTATTCAACTTCTTGTTTGATCAGTAAAGTCAAATGTAATTTTGAATTAAATTTAAAAAACGAAACCAAATTTCCTAGATTAAAATAAGTATTATCTGCTTAAGAATTTTCGACTGATGTCTTCATTTTTATTTGGAAAAAAACATGAAAATTTAGTTTCACTTTCTTTACCAGAGACCCCAATCCCCTTTCTTTTTATAAAATATTTATATATATAATGGATTTTGGTTTTTATGACTTGATTGAAAAATTAAGATTTGGAAGAGAACATCTTCTTTTTAATTTTATTTAATAGTGCTAAACTAAATATTTATGATACTGGTAATTCAAAATTTTTACAAAACCACCTTTTTCCATGACAAAGCCCTATCTTTCCGTGCGTAAATCAGCCAAATGTTGTCGTACCTTATTTTTTAGTTGTAATGGAGTATCAATGATAGTTTTTGGTTTTCAAAAATACCACAAGAGAGGATGAAGATGACAACAACTAAGTTAACTTAATAATGAGAGAGAGTAGGGAGCTTCGAGCATGCTGATTCAGTTGAGGCAAAGTTGAGAACGAAAAAGAGGCTGTTGAATTTCGGTGATTGGAATTGGCAAGCAGCAATTCATTTACAAATTATTAAGGTATGAACAAAACGAATTTAGAAAAAGCCCTCTTTCAATTTCAAAAAAAAAAGAAATTTCTTACTTGCTACTATCGGTATATTTCTCATATTCCAAATTGAATTTATTGTCAAAATTTTAAATGAATAAAATTTAAAATCGATTACACAATCATTTTAATTTAAACGTGATTTTAAATCTATATAAAACAAAAAAAAAGTAATTAGCTTTTTTTACTTCAATAATTTCTATTTAAAAATCAATATTAAATTTCCATAAAAATTAGAAATATTCTCGACTGCACTTTTATGTCCTTGCTTTTCAAGCATTACATATATTTGCTTGTAATTTAACCACTTAATTCGGAACAAAAAGGATATTTGAAGAATCTCGATTTAAATGCTCGATTTCCTTTGGATTTTGAAAAAAAAGATTAACTAGATGATTTAAAAGATCTATTTGCTTTGACAAAAATCGAATTTAAATAACGAAAATTTGAAGCAAAAGTGAAACTTTTTTTTCAATTAGACTCGATTATTTAAATATCCTTGTGTAGAAATAAATGCCAAAAAAGCAAAAAAAAATCTTAAAATAAATACACTTTTTTTTCAAAAAAGAAAATTTTTGCTAGGAACTAAAACCAATCAAATAACGGAAAAAATCAATAATTTCAACTTCTCTATGGTGACGATGTTTACGTTCTGCCTCAGAAAAAGAAAAAACTTCCAAGCCATTATTTATCAAAAGCAATGCAGCAAGTTTTGACTATTAAATATTTCTAACTTTAAAAAATCAATACTTGTACATAAACTAATATTGGCCATAGTCTAATCAATGATACACTTAAACTAATTTTTAGAAAAAATATTGACTAAAATTTTACCAAAATCAAGTATCAAAATCAAAAGGATGAAAATCTCTAACCAAATTTATATAACAAAAATTTAGATGAAATAAAATTTTCCAAAAAATATAGCACAATGTTCATTTGTTTTTTAAAACACTAGTTTAGATGACAAATGAGTCAAAATGCATCAGTAAATGTCATTTTAATCTAGAACTTTTGTGTTACCTCTTCTTTTTACTTTTTATTCCATGAAATTAAGCTATTTTGTGACAAAAATTAACTAGTTTTAATGTATTTTGATTTTAGATTTCTGATTGAAAAAAAATCAAAAATTTTTATATTTATATATCTGAAGACAAAAAATATGTAATATGAAGTGCTAAAAAAATCCTCTTTGGATTTGAGTGTTGAAGTAGACTTTTACTGTTGCTTATAACAATCCTATTTTAAACCATAGTTATTTATGCTAAGCAAAGTCATACTTGATTTATCAAGCTTAGTAACTAAATTAAAAAAAATAACGATTATTAATTAAAAAAAAAGGGTATAAAATTTAAATCGAAATATATATTATATTTGAAAATTGCAGATGAATTTATAGAAAAAATTGTCAATGTTAAAAACACAACTAAACATAAATAGCTTGATAATTGAAATTTCAATTTATTTTAAACGGAATTTCGCTTCTCTTTTGTTTTCAATTTGAATTTAGGTCTAAAAAAGCAGAAATAATTTAAAATAAATCGACACTCTTGAAACAAAGTATCTGTGAAAAAAAATTTATAGATAATTTCTTTTATTGTAGGCAAAATATTAAAATTTGTTAAAAGAAAAACATAAAATAATTTCATTAATCAAAAAAAAAAAAAACTAGGCAGAATAAATTAAGGTAAATAGCGATTTCTTTTTGAGATAATTGAAATTTTTTTGTTTGATATTTTAAAAAAAGCAACAAAATTTAACAACAAGTCTTTTTTTTTACTGAAGAGCTCATGCCAAGTCGTATTCTGTCCGATTTAAGTTCTATATCTTGATTTGTGCTCATTGTTCTTAAAACAAAATTTAAATAGAACCAAATTAAAAAATTTTTTCAGGTCAAATAAACCTGCAAATTTCAATCAAAGACTCATCAATGTTACTTCCATCTTTGGCGCTTGTCTCAATAAATAAGCTATTAAACTGCTTTGCTAATTTGAAACCCTGCTCTTTAGGAATTAATGGACTATTTTTTCCTATTTCGTCTTCTCTCAAGTCAATTTTGTTTCCGATAATTACAATCGGAATACGCTTGTCGCTCGTATCATTAATGATTTCGATCCATTCACGCACGTTTAAAAACGATTTTTCACAAGTGCAGTCGTACATAAGCACGACGCCATCTGCTCGTCGGAAATACGATTTTGCTATTGAGCGAAATCGCTCTTGTCCACAACTAAAATAAAAATAATGCATTTAAATTTCTCTAATTTTGTTTCTTCTATTTAAATAGACTTACGTGTCCCATAATTGTAGTGCTATTCGCTTTCCATCAATATCAAGAAGTTTCATGTAGTGATCGATTCCTATTCAAATAGAAGCTCAAGAAAAAATGAACTTAAAAGTAGACATTTACCTATAGTAGCGCTTGTTGATGGATTAAATTGACCTTTGCAATATCTAGTTATAAAACTTGTTTTGCCCACTCCCTTAAATCAATAAATTTCAATAATAAACAATAATTTATTTTGATTTTTAATTTTTTTAGTAAAAAAGCCTTTAATTCAGTAAAAAAATTTATCCCCAAAGCCATTTTGTTTTCTAAAATTAATTCAAATGTTTTTAAGTTTTATCATCATCTAATTTTTTTTTTAACCCTATTCTAGCTTAGTGGATAATGGGGAGGCGCTCATCTCCTTTTCAAGTACCTTTTTTGAGTAACAGCTCCGATCTCACACAGAGGCTACTTCATCGATCATCTACACTGCAAATTTTACCCAGTCGAAACCGGTCCCCCATTTTTCTTACAAAATTTTTATAAGTGCTGGAAATCGACCTATCCGATCGATTGATAATATTTACAAATCTAATAAATTAGTAAATTAGTTAGTTTAATTATTTTGACAAAAAAATTAGGTTTCAATTATTTTTTTGATCAATTATTTTTCTTAAAATGTGTCTTTGAGCTTTAAATTACTTGAAATCAAAAATTTTCACTTAAATTAATTTTAAATTTTAATATTATTTTTAAAATTAAAGAAAATGGATGATCAATTAAAAAAAAAGTAGATTTTAAATAGTATCAATCATTGTCACCGATCGAGGTACATAACAATATACAAAAACAATGAAAAAAACATTTTGAACAATAAAAACATATATAATTTTTTTGATATTTTAATGTACATTTAAACTGTATAATTAGTCTAATTTATTTTTTTTTATTTGTAACAGAGATTTATCAATTGTATAGCGATTAGAAAATATTGACCAATATTTAATGACACTATATATGATACTATATTTTACTGACACAAAAGACTTGATGTTACAACAAAAAAATTACATTAAATGACAACTAAACTAATTGACTGATAAAAATATGATCTGATAGACAAAAAAACATTTTAATTGACAAATAATCTAATTTAATAACAAACTAATCTTTCTCAGAAACTCAAACGAGAAAGACCAAAAAAGCAGAAAGCAGCTTTGTTTCTACCAGAACGTTTGTAATTTAAACAGTTCAAATAATGAATCCGAATTCAGAAAGCATCTGAGGAAAAAGAGTCTACTCAAATAAAAGAGTATAGGCGTTTTCTTATTAATTTACATTTAGCGAAAAAATCAAAGGCCAAAGAAATCAACAGCTCAAATAAAAAAATCAAAAAAATTATCAATCATATTTTTATTTTACTCATTATTTTGCTATTAATCTAAATTTTTTTTCCAGTTAATGAAATTAAAAAAATTAAACCACAAGATGTGTATAAAATTATTTGTCATTTAAATAAGTTTATTTTGCAAGTACAAACTTTTAAATAGTCACACCATCCAATATATTTGTCACTATTTCAGTTTTTGTAGTCGGATAAAATATAGTAGATTTCTCACCACTTTTAGTTATTTTTGTCATCAAATAAAGATTAAATTTGTCACCCCCGAAAACATTTCTTGACATTCATAAATTTTCGAAATTGTGCACAAAAAAAATGTTCCACTAAAGAGTAAAGGCCCTAATGAGTATCAAAAATTAGTCCTCATAAGTTAGATGCTTATTGATGTTTATATAAAAATTTATCTATTAGCTCACATCTAGTCCTAGATATAAGCCACTGCTTTTGACATGAATTCAAAAGTATAATTAATAATTTCACAGAATTCTAAAATATATAAATTTTTATAGCTCAACATTTATTGTGTAAATTATTTAAAAAAAAACTAGTATTTATCAGAGAAAAAATTAGAAAATTAAAAAAATATAAATCTAAAGGCAATATCCTTCGAATAAAATATCTTAATACTTTGATTGTTAAAAGAGTGATCTACTTCAAAAATAATTTATAGACTTTTCGATCGATTATTTTTTGAAAAAAATCTAATCAATTATTTTTGTCTCAAAAAATAACTCTAATTTAACTAAAATTGATTCTATTTATTTTCCCCATAGCATATATTTTTATCTTATTGCATTTTTTTAAAGTAGACAAAGCAGAAGAAAGACTAAGAAGAACTAAGCTCCATTCCAAACTGCCAGGGTAAAACCCTAACTATATTTTTAGTAAATAAAAAAATTAAAGATTGTAATTTTGAAGTAAATAAAAAAAGCTGAAATTACAAAAATTAACAGCTTTTATACTTCAATTGTTCAAATGTATTAAAATATTAAAATTTAGCTTAATCATTTAAATTAAGTGATAAATTATCTCAAAATCATGGGTTTTAATTTTAACCTAAAATTTCTAGTATGTGTTAAATGTTCGGAAAAGTCTTTTAAGTGTAAAAAAATAAAAAAAATCATACCGAATCGCCAGCAAAAACAATTTTGAAAACTCTCTCTGGATTTGAATTTGAAAAACTCTGAATTTAAATGAGTAAATTTTTTACAAAAATAAATATACAAAAAAAAATATATACATCATTCGATTGTAATTCATTGCTTTGGATGATTTCGTTTTTGTTTACTTTTTAATTTAACAATAATATTTAATTTTCATCAATTTTAAATTAATATTTACCTTTTTTATTACTCAATTTTCTCAAAGTGGAAGTTTTATTTTCATTTAGATTTAAATTTTCAATAAAATTTTGCTGATCTGCATTATCACTTAGGGGAATGCTTTGGCACTCGAAATTAAAATTACTGCTCAGACTATTTGGAAAAAAAGTGTCATTATGAAAATCTGATAGTTCACTATTTAAAGCAACATATCCACTATCTAGCATTTACATCTATAATAGAGGTTTTATTTAGTTTTAAATCATTTACCTATTTCTTCATCATAAAAAGAGCTTGGAGTGCTATTGTGTTTTGCATTTAAACATTCATTTTGATAGACATATCTTAGTTTTAATATTAAAATTTTTTTTTTAATTGTAATTGATAAAAGGCAGAACGAAACATAGGATCATCAATGATTGAAAAAAAAATATTCGAAGATTTTCTGTTTGCAACACACATTTTTGTCTTATTAAGGCTTGAAAATTCAAAATTTTCTAAAATTCTTAATTTTTTCTTTTAAAAATATAATAAAATACTATAAAAAAATTAATGGTGGTTTTAATTTTTTCATATCACATTTAGTTAAAATTTAATTTATGTTTTATTCTGCCAATTACTATAAGATTTTACTTTTCTTTTTGCAATGAAGGGGAAAGATTTCTTCTCTTTTTTTTTTAAATATATCAAAACTTAAAATCAATAACAATAAATTACTTCATTGTTTATTTCTTTCTGTTTTTGAATTAAAGATTTTAGTACATCATTCGAGTCATTGAGCTTCTGGTTCGCATTGCTAAAATTTTGATTTAAAACTTATTTAAGATAAATACAAATTTCATACTGTAAAGCTGATATTTCTTGTTTTAGTTTACACAATTCTAAAATTACATCATTTGAAACATAGCTTTAATAAAAATTTAAATTGACATAAGTTTAAAATTTGAAAGTTACTCTAATTACTTTTCACAATTTTTCTCATTGCATATATTTGTCAATTCAGCTATTTCGCTTCGTAGGACCGAAATTTCTGATTGAGATTCTCTTAGCTGAGTTTTCAGATCTCTATTCTCTAAATTTAAATTTTCGACTTCTATCTTAAGTTGTTTCAACTGAGTATTTTCGACTATTTTACACTGTATCAAATTTTTTTCAGTCTAAAAAAAAACGTTGCTAATTTTTCATTTTGATATAAAATAATGTAATACTTCTCGAGTATTGATAAGGCTTTCTTGTAAACTGGCTATCTCTTGGCAATATTCCTGTTTTAAATTTTCAATTATTTTTAAATATCTATTTTTTTCCTTTTGAAAAATGAATTAACAAATAGTAATATAAGACCTATAACCATTTACTTCAAATTTAATCTTTTCCATCATTGTGTTTAACTGTCTTTCAGCTTCATCAATCATGCTTTTAATAGTTAGCTGATTTTGATCCTTTTCACTTTTTTCAAAAAGTTAAAAAAAAATCCAAGTTAAAAAAGTATTAAAAAGTATACTTTTTGTAGACATATTCTAATCTATCGACTTCATTTTTGTAATTTTGGATATCCTGCAAAACTGAACAAAGAATCTCTTCAAAAAGCTTTGTTTGTTCAGGACTTTCATTGCCCAATAGCTCGTGAAACTCGCAAATTTTTTCTTGACTAGAAGAAAATAAATTAAAAAAAAAATATATATTTTTGTTACCTTTGAATGCTCAGGCCAATAGAGGCATAAACGTCAGATTCGGATTCGTTGCCAGAGCTCTTTTGACTAATCGAAATATACTCCTCTTCATTTTGATAATTATTTTTTTCAATTTCCCAATTCATTAGAAATAATAAAAACTGTAAAAATAAAAAATAAAATTTTAATTTTAATTCTAAGAGCTATAAGTTTAAACTTAATTTATTCATTTTTTTATTTAAAAAAAATTTAAATGAAGACAAATTTATGATCTGTGCTTTTTATTTTAAATTTTTTTATCTAAGCTTGTTTACAAATTTTTTGTAATTTTGTAAACTAGAACAAAGAATTATGATTAACTTTAAAATAAGACAAAATTTTTAAATTATCAAATCTAAACTAAAAAAAGATTTAAAATTTTCAAAAAAAATTTTTGTCAAATTTATTTGAAATATTTTGGTAAAAACCATGCAGTACTACTATTATATTACTTATCTGTTTTGATTTAAAAAATTTAGTTATATAATGTTAAATGTAAATATAAGATTTTCTAATGAAACATTATAAATTTTGAAATTCTTTAAAAAATTCGAATGATATTTGTTTGACTTGGTTATCTAGGATTATTCTTATGTTATTATTTTTCAATCCATTTTATAAATTTTATATATAGGATAATAGTTCTATAAAAAAATAAAATGGAAAACAATAATATAAAAATATTTAGTTAATATTAAAATTTATTTTATTTTTCTTAATATCTTTGCACAATATCTTTCTTTATTCTTTTGTTATCCATACGATTTGTTCAATTTTAGCTGAAATGATTCTTTGTCTGCAAATAAGAACATTCTTCAATAATTCCTTCAATATTTGGCATATCGCGAATTTAACAATTTGTCCGGATGTTCTTTAACGGGGTAATTGATAAATAAGTGAGTTCGTCGATCTCCTTGAGTGGATATAGGGCAATATTCAAAACAAAATTCAACAAATCTCTCTCCATTCTCATTCATAGTTCTATCAACATATAATAGGAATTTTTATTAAACAAGATAATTGGGGAAGTCACTCAGCTTCTTTTGGAAACCTTTTGAGCGACGGCTGCGGTCTCACGTAGAGGTTGATGCACCAATTTGATTTTCTTTTCAACAATTATTAGTAGTTTAAAGTGAGTTCACTATTTTCTTAATGACGAAAGAAACAAAACATTCGTAAAACCATGCACCTTGTTGCATCAACAGAACTAGTTTTTAAACAAACTTTTTTATTAATTTCCTTTGTTCTATTATTCAGATTTTTATATTTATAAAATGAATTTATAATTCATGTTGCTAGAATTCTGAATATAAATAGCAAAAAAGTCATCTGATTCAATTAAAAAAAGTTAAAATAATTTTCAATTTATTTTGAATAATGAAAAAAAATGCCGAAACTCGGGATCGAACCAAGGACCTTTAGATCTTCAGTCTAACGCTCTCCCAACTGAGCTATTTCGGCTACTGTTAGTCCATTTAGTTTTTTAACTTAAATTTAATAGTTGAAATAAGTATCTCCCTCATTATTTTGATTTATTCAAATCTTAAATTGTTTTATTATAAAAATCAACTATATTAATAGATAATTTTTATATTTTTTATTTATCAAAAAAAATAATATGAAAATAGCTAATCGATATTTGTAAGGGGGTATAGCTCAGTGGTAGAGCATTCGACTGCAGATCGAGAGGTCTCCGGTTCAATCCCGGATGCCCCCTTGATTTTTTGCAAATAATAAAAAATATTTGGACCATCTTAATTTTCCTCTATTTGGCAAATAGAAAGTTTTGGCCATTTTTCTCAACTTCTGATTCTATCCTAAAAATATATTCCTTTTTGCTCTCAACCACCTCAATTGTTATTTTTTCCAAATACCAGTCTTGATTTTTACCAGTATTATCATGACCAATTTTAAAAAAAATTAAGATTATTAAGATTTAATAGAAATAGTCAATTTTTTTAATTTACTTTATGTATAGAATTTCACTAAAATTAGTCTGTGAAAATTTGAAAATATCAGTTTCCCCAGCAACATTATCATCAGGTATTAAGAAAATATTTAATTGATTTCTGTTTTTTTCATAAATATTTAATGATACAACAGCTTCTGTACCTAAAAGTTCTGGTCTGCAATTAGATATTAATTTATTTAAAAAAAAAACTACATGAAGTGCATAGAAGAAGCATGATAGATAAAGTAATAAAGAGAATCAAAGTAGGTTTTAATGACGTCACTGACAGTAGATAAAAAAAAATTAAAATTAATAAATATTTAAAATAAATTATATTTTTGTTTGTACAGATTTTTAAAAGAAAAATAAATCGACCAGGTAATGTTTTTGTCAAAAAATAATATAAAAATAGCTAATCGATATTTATAAGGGGGTATAGCTCAGTGGTAGAGCATTCGACTGCAGATCGAGAGGTCTCCGGTTCAATCCCGGATGCCCCCTTGATTTTTTGCTAAATAATAAAAAATATTTGGACCATTTTAATTACCTTATCATAATTTAAGTTACACAAAAAAATATTTAATTAAAAATATTTGAATATATATTCTTTTACTAGATACAAGTTTCCGAAATTGTACTAAACTTTTAAAAGAATAATTTATCTAAACAAGATTTGATTTGGATTTGGACATGTAATTTCAAATACTCGACTGTCACATTTTTTACAAGGGATCATGAAACTTGGTTTTTGTCAAGATGAAAGGAACACTTATACTTACATGAGAAGTATATTTCGATTAAACATTCATTCAAGTATTTTTTTATTATTCATATTAAAGTCAATTTTTATTAAGATTAAAATTAAAAATTTTTCAAAATTTTAGGGTTTAAATTTTTGTTGTAGTTCTAGACTGACTTCATTCGACATAATTGTCCAGAGTCTCACACTGCAATGATGTCATGCGTTTAGCAAGTAAATATGTCATTGTAGACTTAGTGAATTGGATTGTATTCCCTCGGATATAAATTAAAATTTGCATGGATTATAGAAGCTGCTTGTATTTTGAATAGTCAACCTTTGTCAACAATTGTAATCTAAATATTTTTTTATATTTTAATTTGTAAGGGGGTATAGCTCAGTGGTAGAGCATTCGACTGCAGATCGAGAGGTCTCCGGTTCAATCCCGGATGCCCCCTTGTTTTTTTTTAGCTAAAAATAAATATTAAATTTTATCGAAACTATAAAAATGAAAAGCTAAACTTTAAAAATGATTAAATGAAAATCAAGCTTTCTTAGAAATAAACCATGTTGAAGAATTAATTAAAAATTCCTGTTGGTGAAGAAACAACTCAACCCAACCGTGGTCGTGGTAGACCAAAAAAAAATGTAAACGATGTTCAAACCATTCAATCAAACAAGAGAACTATTTCAAACAATAATCAAATTGATGCTGAACGTGTTCATGAGTCGCTCAAAATAAAAGAAAAATTAAATACTCATATATTTTATATAGTTTTTTTCATTTTTTTTTCTATAAAATAATTTCTTTACCTAGTTGAAAATATTTTTTTTTATAATGTTTTGTCTTTTTTTGTATTAGTTAATAGAAATATCTAGTAAATTTCATCTTTTTATCTTTTATAATTAATCCTATGCCATAAAAATATTTGAGAGAATTTACCTATTATTAATGTATTAATAAAACACTGGATATTTAAAGCTAATTAAAATATAAAGTTAGAAATTATAAAAAGATTATAGAATTTTACAAAATTAAGCTAATAACTAAATAAATTAGAGTTTTTTAAGAATTGAATGTTTTCTTTAGTCAATTAAATAATAGTTAAGTTAAAAAAGTAAAAAAAAAATCAATTAGCTAATATTCGATACAAAGTTGTATTATTTGAAAAACTATTATTTAGAAACTATTGATTTTTTACTTAAAATATAATTTAAAGGAAAAAGTTCCTCTTGGCAGTTCCGAACAGCGTAGTGCCTTCTTTTCAGCCAGCATGTTGGGAATATTTTAGTAATTCATAATTGCAGCTTATTAAAAACGAGTTTAGAATATTATTAGTATTTGTATTCTTTTGCAAATGGGGGATGCATAAGCGGTTTTTTCATGTAAGCGAAGTTAGCCAAATAAATGCATTTTATTACAAAAATTTCTTATTTTTTCTTAAATCTAATTACTTTAAGAAAAAAAAAATTTGGATTTTTCTTTACATCTATATAATTTATTTATTTTTAAATTTTATTTAAATTACAATTAAAAATCAAATGTTGTCATCATAATACAAATATATATTAAAATGAATAATTATCACCAATAAATTGTCATATAAAAAAATTTAAACGCTTGAAAAAAAAAGAATAGAAAAAAAATGTTACAAAATAGAGTTGTTATAATTTTTTTGATCAAAATTGTATGAAAAAATATTTCTAAAAAAGTTTTTTCTAATCATCAAAAATAGTCAATTGATTTATGTATGCTATTTGTTTTGTTTTGTGATTTTTTTTTAGAGTTACCTCATTTTAAGCAACTAGACGCATTTCTAACAAAAAAAAAATACAAAATCAATTTTTTCTCTTCATTTATAAATTTATGACACAACTTTTCTTTTTGTTTCAATTAATTTATCTATTTACAATCAAATTGAATCAAATTTGTATCCCTGAATAATAATTTAGTTTTAAAATGGCATTTCTAAACAACGAATAAAATAGATTAACTCTTAAATAGTAGAAAATTTTTGATTGAATTTGGCAAATTAAGCTTCTTTATTTCATTCAGCCTTGATTTGCCGACAGACTGGCGAATAGTTCTTCGGCACAAATCGGTCAAGGGCAGTGGATTTGGATCCATTCCGTTCACATATCTCATAGTAATTTCACAATGGCCCCAAACAGCAGATACAATCGGATGCAATTTTCTTCCCTTTAGACCCCGGAAAGCTACGCCCAAATACTGACCATCTGCTAAAAATGACAGGGTGCCTTCATCCATGTCCAAGCACATCATGAACTTGTCTGGCACTACGAAAACCTCGTCCTGTTTGAGCATTTTTGGATAAATTGGCGGCGGGTGATTTGTAGCTTTGGTGTTGTGACATGCTCTATTACGGCCCAGGTCCCATCCCCACGATTCTGGATTGCTTCCGATGAGTGACTGATAGCCGACACAGTGCAATGGTGACTTGTCCGTGGCCACTCCAATAATTGCGTGAGTGCCGCGTTGACGCGAATTCCAATTCAATTCCCATAAATGAATTCCTTTAGTATAACCTATTTTGGTTCGGATACAATCAGTAGACTGGGCCACTGGATGACGGTGCAAAGTAAAAGGATCAGTTTCTTTGACAAATATGTTTAAAGAACGATCATCTGGATTCCATGCGTGCAAACTAGCAAGCTCATAGCTAGCCATTGGCATGTCCAAAATGTATTCTAATCTGGCTGGTATTTGAAATTCAGACATGAATCTTGTGTTATTGTTGTTGAATACAATCGATGTGCCAAAACCGGTTGAGGGCGCCGATAGAGGAGATACGTCCTCGTCAAGAGCGGATTTCTTTCGGTTCTGGGGCGTGACATTAGACGCCTCGTTTGATCGAGTTATAGAAATTGATGAAATGGAAAAGGGTGCATATTTGGAACTTTTGCTCTGGACTGATTCGAAATTATTTTCTGATTTTTTGGCACATTTTACCGGTGATTTGGAAGGTGAACTTGATGCTGAGGTCGAAGCGCTGCTTGATGATAAAATGGAAATGACTGTTGCTTCATCGTTAAGCATATTTCTGGCTCTTGAGCTGCTTGCAGGTGTTGTTTGGCTTGAAAGTGAATCTGATGAAGCGGTGTGCAGGTAGCCAGAATCGTCTTTTTTGTTCGATGGAGTTAGCACTGATTTTGGACCGGCTGAAGAAGTCGAGACCGATGATGAGCTCGATAGTTTCAAGTTGTCCGAAACCGAATCACTTTGGCTGTTTGTGTTCTCCTGGTCGCTAGTAGACTCTTCTTCCTGGCGAACTCTCTCGTTATTCTCGTCGCGTTCACATTTTTCTATTTGTGTGACCACATTTTGAATAACTTTATTTCCCATTGTTGTTTTAAAGTTTTGATTCAAGCGTTCTTCGTCCAGAATAAATTTACTCATAAATGAAATCTTGATAGCATTAGTTTAAAACAATGCTCTTCAATAGTACCAGGATTGAATTATCTAAAATTATGCGAGATATTTTTTAAAAAAAAATGTGCTTTGAAAAATTAAAATTTACATTTGAAATATAAGGTGTGTTTAGTAAGGCCATTAATAAAAAAAAAACAAATAAATAAATTAAAAAGATAAGTTAGAAAAAATTAAAAAAAATTTAAATATGATTTTTCGATTAAATTAAAAGAAATTTTTTTGCTACCTTGAGTACAAGGGTGTGAAATTTAATGAAAATTTGTCTTAAAAGAACATTCGTTTACTTCGTGATTTTGTCAGTAGAATTAACTAACTTAGCAAACTGGTTATAGTAGCTCGATTTTGATTTCAAATTATCATCACCAATTAATTATTTAAAAAAAAAAGTAAAACAAAAAAATTATCAATTGATATTCGAAAAAGCGGGTTCAAATTAAAAAAGTATCCTGGGTCATTCTCCTAGATTATAATCTAAATTTAAATCATTCAATTATGCTCTAATAACTAGAACTCTTAGTGATTAAAAATAGTCATGCTTTTTCTAATCTTGATTACTAAAACAAGAGAAATAAGTGAACCAAATTGGATATATGCTTAAATTTTGAAAAAAAATTTCTTTGTTTCTATTTTCTGTTTTCTAATTTACGTCTAAGGAGAAAACTTTTTTCTGCTAATAATATGATAAAGTAAAAATTTGGATGAAATTTTGCTATAAGCTCATGTAATAGAGTTACATTGCCAAATGAAAAAAAAGTAAACAACTACTCTAAATGAAACTAGCAGAGCCAGTTAATTTTTTGCTTGTTTATGCTTAATTTTGCTAAGCAAAAAAGCGCAGCTTAGTTTTAGAGAAACACTGAATGGCGATGTTTTTTTCCTGTGCATTAAATTGTAAAATAAAAGTTAAATTTAGTTGCAAAATTAAAATTTTTTTTTTGCATTTCACTTGAAATTTTAAACGAGTCGAATCGAGAAGAAATTAGACCGAGAAAATAATGCTTGGATTCATGTATTTTAAAATTCATGGCTATGTATATATAGTAAAATTTCGGCCATCGTCTAAATTAGCATTTAGGCATATGCATTTAGTATTTATTGATTAAGCTATTTTTTTTCTTTGTTGTGTATATTATTTGAGAATGTTTTTGTAATGTTTGATTAGACCCACGATTTTGATACGTGATTCAAAATTTGTTTTAAGATTTTAAATATGTTTGAAATGATCAATTTGGATTAATAATTATATTAATACTTTTTTCTCTATTAAAATTTAAATTAGAATTTTTTTTTAGGACATTGAACGGGAACAAACACGTCATGATAATTAGACACATAAACTTTTTTGTCTCCTAATTTTATTTGATATTTTAATAAGTAAGTTTTCAGAATATGTCTCTGTGAATGCAAAAATTAGTTTAATTTTAATATTTTTGTGTCAAGATTTTTATTGTTTTAACAGTTATGAGTTAAAGAATTTTTTATTTTTTAAGTAAATGAAAAATATTAATAATCAAGTAATTGCAAAATGAAGTATAAATTTGGCCGACATGACACATTATTAGAATCAATTAGGTTCTATAAATATAACTGATCAAAAGCTTAAATTACTCAATGGGTGGTATTTTTTATGTCATTGAATATCTAAAATTATATCTTCAAAAAAAATTTAAAAGCAAAATATTTTTATTTTTATTTCCAAATATAATAAAATTTCATCAAAAAAAATACTGATACATCAATTTAAAATTTCAAAATAAGAAGTTTGAAACAAAATAGTAGTAGTAGTGGTAGTAGTATAAACTGCAGCATAAATGCGAGCAAAATAAGCGAGGAAAAAGATTTAAAACGACAGCATAGTACAAAAATGTATACGAACTCTAAGATATGACTTTGACAAGCAAGAATTCTACAGATTAACTAGGCCAGGTACACTAGAGGAGTAATAATAGTGAAGGTACGAAAAGTAGAAAAACAAAACTAATTGGAGAATGCTCAACAAGATGCTCGAGGCAAAAATAGCAATCGAAAAACATAGAGTAAATGTAAAACAACACAAAATACCATCATACTTATCTTTAATAAACTAAACTAAAATTTAGATTAATCAAGTGTAAAAGATTCAATTAAAAATTTTTTTATCATAAAATAAAAAAATTATTTTATCAAAATCAATTAAAATATAGAATTAAAGACAAATCTATCTTAATAAAGCTTTATTGACTAGTTTAGATGTATCACAAGTTCTTTTTTCACCAATTTAAAGTATCTGAGCATTCACAGGAATTTTATTATTTTTTTTTAAATTAAATTTATCAAAAATTTAAAATTTTGAAAAAATTTCTCGTTTTTATTCAAATCTATATTTATAAACTACTTTTTTTTACAATGGTTGTACTGGAGAAAAAATCTTCGCCATGTTAAAAGATTTGTTTATGAGGTAAGGAGGGGTTAAATTTTTTCTCTTAATTAATTAAATAAACATAACAACAGTCTTTTTTGATTGAAATAGGCACCAAGTCATTAGATATCAATTCAAAAAAATTAATTGATTGTATATATTATTGATAAAAAATGTAAATTGTAGGATTTCTAATTTAAAAATTATTTAAATAGCGCAAAATTTAACTCCTGAAAAATGTTATTTAAGTAATATTCTCTTATAAATTTGAATTTTAAAATTATAATAATCAAAAATCAAAATCTTTTAATTATTGAAGAATTAAAAGCAATATAACATAAATAAACCTAAATTTTTAATTCGATTATAGCAAATAAGTTTATTAGTAAACGAAATATATAAAAATGATAACAAAATTAATTAAATAGAAAATAATCCATAAAAAAAAATTTTTGAACTAAAAAACAGATCTTTTGATTAGGCGACATAAATATTTACAAAAAGGTAAATCTATCTGCTAAAAAATCTCGAGATAATATAAAGGTATAAAAAATGACTCTTACTGAAATAGAATGAAGCAAAGTAAAATAATTTAATTAAAAAATCTTTTGATTTTTATGCTTATTTGATAGATCTATCCATAAATAATTCAAATTAGATTCCAAAAAAAATTCACAAGTTAAATTTAAATGGTGATTAATCGTTTAATATTCGAATATTATATTATATTTTAATTCTATTAATATTAGTTAAAATTAAAGAAAACAACTTTTCAAGTTGAGGGGTAAATTATAAGGAAGGGGGACGAAGTCGACACCAAGCCTTTTTTGATATTCTTTTTTCTTTTATTCTCGATGCATTGAATTATTGGCTCTGAATTTGTTCTTTTGTATAGTTCAGCATTCGACAGTGTCTCAGGCCAGTGTATCCCCAGAATCCTTCCTAGGCTTCCAGTATGGAAGGTGTTCAAACTTCTTTTATCAGATTCCCCAACATTCACTTTTGTACATCAGTGTTGCTTTTACTACAAAATTGTACAGTTTGAGTTTTGTTTCCTTTCTATTGTTGGTTGATTTATAAAAATATGAAATAAAAAAAAATAGGAATATAATTGAATTGTTTATTCTCTTTTAAAACTTAAACTTATAGAAAAAAATTCACTTAAACCAAAATTCATTTTATCATAAAATTTAAGTGTGTAAATAGAAATAATAAAAACAAACTGAATTAAAATTAATTTTTTATTAAATAATAGAAAAATATGAGTTTTTGAGTTTAAGTTATTTCAGTGCATTGTAATAAAATTAATTTTATTTGAATTATTTCGATTCAAAATTCAAAATTTTAAAAATTAAAAGTAAATTCTAACTTTGATTTCAAATTTTTAAAAAATTTTCTGCTTATTTTGAAATAAATGTGCTATATAATTTTGCTTAATAACTAATAAAAATAAAATTTTCAAGCCAAAAAAGTGTTGTCAACTAATCGGGCTTGATGCAAAAATAAAAAACACTTTTATAATTTCCAAAAAAAATAATCGATATCAAATTTTTTTATCAAATCCTAAAATTTTAGATTAATCTAAATAAGATTAATTTTCAATAAAAATACCTTTTAAGATTTTATCTTTTAGAAATATTTACCTAAAAGTTAACTTTAAACAGAAAATCTTACTTGATTTTGTAAAAAATTTACATCTGTATTTCGTTTTAATAAATTAAGATTTTAAGAATAATTTAGAACTAAATTATTTTAATTTTACCAAATTTCAAAGTAGTCTATCAAAAATCTATTTAAAATAATTTATTGGAATTAGAATGGGAGATATAACTTTTGACAATTTTGAAATTAAATTTCATGAAATTAATTACAATTTACAAAAGGCTAATTATATTGGTAAATTTTTTTCAATCTTTCAATACTAAAATTACACTCTGAATAAAAGCAATTGATACTGAATTTTCCGGATTACACCTTGATGGATTAAGACCAAGGTAGTTTTTTCTAAAATATTTAATAAAATATTATTTAAAAATGAATAAAAGTTTAAATGATTCAGCTGAAGAACGATACCAAAAATTAAAAAAACCCATCCAACTATTTAACCTAGTTCAATTTGGTATTTCTACATTTAGATATTGTAGTGAGCAAAGATCGTAAGTTAATGCTAGTTGGTTAAAGTGTCTGAATTTTTTTCCTAGGTTTATTACGGACACTTATAATTTTTATTTGTTCCCAAGACTATCTGGTATAATGGATCAAAACTATTCTCACCAGGCATCATGCATTGAATTCTTATGCAAGAATGACTTTGATTTTAACAAATTATATTATAATGGTATAACATACTTAAACAATGATCAAGAAAAAATGCTTGAAAAAAAATTTAAGAATCAAATTTACTTTGCTGGTATTGAAAGGTAATTTTCAATTGTTACCGTAAATTGTTATTGATACTTGCAATTAAATTAGAGATGTTGATGAGAAAAAAATTCAAAAGATATGTTCGTCGATAACCGATTGGCTGCTTCAAGCCTCAGATGAGGAAATTTTCGTCATTGAGAGATTCAAGGATCTGTCTGACACCATTTTACACAATGAATTGAGAAAAAGATTCTCGTCTATTTGGACCCATCAAGACGGCAATAAAATATTAATTGAGAAAATAACACAGGACAAGCGTACAGAGTATGAAGCCACCCAGTTCAGTGACATGACCAAGTAGATTTACTGATTTGATTTGACTTTTTGAATTTTTTTCCTTGATTAGGATGACCGATCCTTATCTGGGATTTACAAAAATTTTTCGCTTGCTAATTCAGTACAAAAAACCTTTGGTGGTTCATAATGGAATCATGGATTTGATGTACTTGTATGAGAAATTTTATGAGCCTTTACCGAGTAAAATTTCCGAATAACTTTTTTTTTTTTAATTAAATTTTCACTAAATAAAATAAAGATAGTCTTAAAAAATTTAAACAAGAAATAAACAAAATGTTTCCCTTGGTATATGACACAAAGTTTATCAGCATAGAAGCAAAACGAGTTATTTAAAAAAGTCTATTTTTTCATCATGTCTAATTAGTTTATTTTTTTAGTTAAACAAACAAATGAGAGATCTGTATGATTCAACAATTTTAGAAAATTTGTATCAAAGTCTCAATAAAGAGATGCCGAAAAAGTGTGCTCTCTTCATGCCATCCGTAAAGCCATCCAAGGTTTCGTCTACTTATTCAATGAGGATGAGAACTCATGAAGCTGGCTACGATGCCTACATGTGTGGATTAGGTTCTTAGAATAATAAAAATAATATCTAAAAATTTAAATTATCAATTAGCTTTTCTAAAATTGGCTCATGCTCTTGTTACATATGATTCAAAAAATTTATACAATTTGCGTCAAAATAACATGAATGATTACTTTCAAATAATGAAGCCGTTCGTGAACAAATTGCCGATGATAAGAGCATCGTTAGACTTTATTGTAACTTTGACATTTAGACTTTTAGAAAAATATTTAAATTATTTCTTTTTCTATTTAGAATTTGAATGGCAAAGACTCGTCTAGATTAAATTTAAAAATGCTTTTTATAAAAAGTAAATCGGAAATCTTACCGCATGAAGTAATGTTTTTTTTTCTAAATTTTGTAGTCACCGGCTATTTGTATTTTTAGTTAAATGCAGAATTTACGACCTATGGTCAGTGTGAACTGAAAATTTACTCAAAAAATATAGCTACTGTTGCTATGGATAATATTTGCTAGTAGAATTATGCAATTATCTAATATTTTTTTTTAAATTTTTTTTTAAGTGAAAAATTTAAGTCATCTCCAATAAAAAACAAAAATTATGAAATTAGTGATTACAATTTCTGGAAGCATGGTATCTATTTTTCAAAATTTAATTGGTAAATTTAAATAATAGACTTGATAAAATTGAGAATTTTTTTATCTAAGGAATCATGCTTTAATTGCTGGAGGTGTTTGTCTCATTGCAGTAATTGCATTTAAAAATTAATTTTAATCTCTTTTATAACTAAATATTTGTTTAATTTTGTTAAATTTATGTCAAAAACCTAATTTTTGCTTTATTCCTCA